>CAUYLG010025229.1:0-109568 GCA_963573385.1 Cacajao melanocephalus | reverse complement strand
GTTTATAGACTTGCATATGTTAAACCAGCCTTGCATCCCTGGAATGAAGCCTACTTGATCGTGATGGATAAGCTTTTTGATGTGCTGTTGCAATCGGTTTGCCAGTATTTTATTGAAGATTTTTGCATCTATGTTCATCATTGATATTGGCCTGAAGTTTTCTTTTTTTCTTAAGTCTCTGCCAGGTTTTGGTATCAGGATAATGTTGGTATATAAAAAGATTTGGGAAGGATTCCCTCTTTTTGGATTGTTTGGAATAGTTTCAGAAGGAATGGTACCAGCCCTTCTTTGTAGGTCTGGTAGAATTTGGCTGTGAACCCATCTGGACCTGGACTTTTTTTGGTTGGTAGGCTATTAATTGCTGCCTCAATTTCAGCCCTTGTTATTGGTCTATTCAAGGTTTCAACTTCTTCCTGGTTTAGGCTTGGGAGGGTGCAAGTGTCCAGGAATTTATCCATTTTTTCCAGGTTTACTGGTTTATGTGCATAGAGTTGTTTGTAGTAATCTCTGATTGTAGTTTATATTTCTGTGGAATCAGTGGTGATATCCCCTTTATCATTTTTTATTGCATGTATTTGACTTTTCTCCCTTTTCTTTTTTATTAATCTGGCTAGTGGTCTGTCTATTTTGTTGATCTTTTCAAAAAACCAGCTCCTGGATTTATTGATTTTTTCGAAGTGATTTTTGTGTCTCTATCTCCTTCAATTCTGCTCTGATCTTAGTTATTTCTTGTCTTCTGCTAGCTTTTGAGTTTTTTTTGATCTTGCTCCTCCAGCTCTTTCAATTTTGACAATAGGGTGTCGATTTTAGAGCTTTCCTCACTTCTCATGTGGGTATTTGTTGCTATAAAGTTCCCTCTATACACTACTTTAAATGTGTCCCAGAGATTGTAGTGTATTGTGTCTTCGTTCTCATTGGTTTCAAAGAACATCTTTATTTCCGCCTTCATTTCATTGTCTATCCATTTGACATTCAGGAGCCAGTTGTTCAGTTTCCATGAAGCTGTTTGGTTCTGAGTTAGTTTCTCAATTCTGAGTTCTAATTTGATTGCCCTGTGGTCTAAAAAACTGTTTGTTGTGATTTCCATTCTTTTGCATTTGCTGAGGAGTGATTTACTTCCAATTAAGTGGTCAATTTTAGAGTAGGTGCAATGCAGTGCTGAGAAGAATGTATGTTCTGTGGATTTGGGGTGGAGAGTTCTGTAGATGTCTATTAGGTTCACTTGGTCCTGCTCTGAGTTCAAGTCCTGGATATCCTTGTTAATTTTCTGTCTTGTTGATCTGTCTAATACTGACAGTGGAGTGTTAAAGTCTCCCACTATTATTGTGTGGGAGTCTAAGTCTCTTTGCAGGTCATTAAGAACTTGCTTTATGTACCTGGGTGCTCCTGTATTGGGTGCATATATATTTAGGATCATTAGCTCTTCATGATGCATTGATCCTTTTACCATTATGTAATGCCCTTCTTTGTCTCTTTTGATCTTTGTTGATTTAAAGTCCATTTTATTAGAGACTAGGATTGCAACTGCTGCTTTTTTTTGCTTTCCATTTGCTTGATAAATCTTCCTCCATCTTTTTATTTTTAGCCTATGTGTGTCCTTGTGAGATGGGTCTCCTGAATAAAGCACCCCCATGGGTCTTGACTTTTTATCCAATTTGCCAGTCTGTGTTTTTTGATTGGGGTATTTAGCCCATTTACATTTAAGGTTAATATTGTTATGTATGAATTTGATCCTGCCATTTTGATGCTAGCAGGATGTTTTGCTCTTTAGTTGATGCATTTTTTTTCATTGTGTCGATGACCCTTACCATTTGGAGTGGCTGGTACTGGTTGTTCCTTTCCTTGTTTAGTGCTTCTTTCATGAGCTCTTGTAAGGCAGGCCTGGTGGTGACAAAATCTCTCAGCAATTCCTTGTCCATAAAGGATTTTCTTTCTCCTTCACTTATGAAGCTTAGTTTGGCTGAATATGAAATTCTAGGTTGAAAGTTCTTTTCTTTAAGGATGTTGAATATTGGCCCCCACTCTTCTGGCTTGTAAGGTTTCTGCTGAGAGATCCGCTGTGGTTCTGATGGGCTTCCCTTTGTGGGTAACCCGACCTTTCTCTCTTGCTGCCCTTAGCATTTTTTCCTCCATTTCAACCTTGGTAAATCTGACAATTATGTGCCTTGGAGTTGCTCTTCTTGAGGAATATCTTTGTGGTGTTCTCTATATTTCCTGGACTTGAATGTCTGCCTGCCTTGCTAGGTTGGGGAAGTTCTCCTGGATAATATCCTGAAGAGTGTTTTCCAGCTTGGATTCATTCTCTCTGTCACATTCAGGTACACCTATCAAACGTAGATTAGGTCTTTTCACATAATCCCATTTTTCTTGGAGGCTTTGTTTGTTTCTTTCCACTCTTTTTTCTCTATTCTTGCCTTCTCGTTTTATTTCATTGAGTTGGTCTTCAGTCTCTGATATCCTTTCTTCTGCTTGGTTGATTCGGCTATTGAAACTTGTGTATGCTTTACGAAGTTCTTGTGCTGTGTTTTTCAGCTCCATCAAATCATTTATATTCTTCTCTAAGCTGTGTATTCTTGCTAGCGTCTCATCTAACCTTTTTTCTATGTTCTTAGTTTCTTTGCATTGGGTTAGCAAATGTTCTTTTAGCTCTAAGAAGTTTGTTATTACCCGCCTTCTGAAGCCTGTGTCTGTCAATTCATCAGATTCTTTCTTCATCCATCTTTGAACTCTAGCTGGTAAGGAGTTGTGATCCTTTGGAGGAGGAGAGGCATTCTTGTTTTTGCTGTTTGCATTCTTTTTGTGCTGGTTTCTTCCCATCTCAGTAACTCTATCTACCTGTGGTCTTTCTAGTTGGTGACTTTTGGATGGGGTCTCTGAGTGGATGTCCTTTTTGTTGATGATGAAGTTATTTCTTTCTGTTTCTTAGTTTTCCTTCTAACAGTCAAGCCTCTCTGCTGTAGGACTGCTGGAGGTCCACTCCAGACCCTGCTTGCCTGTGGATCACCCATGGGGGCTGCAGAACAGTAAGGATTGCTGCCGATTTCTTCTCCTATTATCTTCATCCCAGAAGGGTACCTGCCAGATGGCAGCCTGAGCTCTCCTTTATGAGGTGTCTCTTTGGGTATATGGGGGTTGGGGAGCTGCTTGAGGAGACAGTCTGTCCCTCATAGAATTTCAAGTTCTGTGCTGGGAGCTCCGTTGTTCTGTGAGGAGATGCTGGGCAGGTACTTTTAAGTCTGCTGCAGCAGAACTCATAACCGCCTCTTTTCTAGAAAGGCTGGCTTTATTTATAAGTTCCTGTCATGTTGATGCCTTTTTTCATCTATGACTTGTCCTGCAAGGAGTAGTCTAGTCACCGTCTGCCAGCAGAAGTGTTGCTGAGCTACTGCAGGCTCTGTGCAGCTACCGTGTGAACTACCTCAGTAGTGGTAGACTCCCTCGGTAGTGGTGTTCACCCTTCCCCTCACTGAGCTGGACTGTCCCGGATCCAGCTGCGCTTGCTGTGAAACTGTCAATCCAGAGCGTTTCAGATTGCTTGTTTTGTGGGGGTAGTACCCACCTAGCCAGATCACCTGGCATCCTGTATCTGCCCCCTCCCTTTCAGTTGAATGGGTGGCTCTGTCTCCCAGGCATTCCAGGTGCCAGTTGAAACGGCCACCTAGATTTGTATGAGTTTCTGTGTGCCAACCCGGTACCAGCTAAAACCACTGTGCTGAAAACTCATGGTGCTTTTCAGCCTGGGAATCTTCTGGGGTGTGGGCAGTGAAATTTTGTTTGGAAATGTGGTGGGCACTCACCCTCTATGTTGTTCTTGCTGGGAACTGCACTCCGGAGCCTAACCATATCACAGCCCTAGAAGCTGGAAAAGGCAAGAAAACATTAGAGTTTCTGAGCTTCTTTATAGCTTCTAGAAAAGAAGGCTGACTTGCTAACACCTTTTCAGCCCAAGGAAACCCATTTCAGACTTATCTTACAGTTCTAGGAGCCAGAAGTCTGAAAGTCTATAGCAGGCTCTTTGCTCTTCCTCAAGAAGCCATTCATACTTTCACTGCAGTATCTTGGCCTTCTGCCTGTTATGTGCCTTCCCTCTTATCACTTGGTTAATGACCTCAGATTTCTTGAATCTGTGCTCATGTTTCACTTTTTCAGTGAAGCTCACCCTGACTATTCTATTTTCACCTATGAGTGTAAAAACCTAAGCCCTTCACTTTCTTCCTTTTTTTAAGAAGAAATCAAAAGGAAAGAGCATTGCATATTCCCTTTTAATGAACTGATTTGTTGCACTGTGTTTTCTGTTTCCAGCTCCATGAAGGCAGATATTGTGTGCTCAATAAATATTTGTTGAATTATTTATTTCCTATAAACTGATTAACTTCAATTCTTTCTACACTTTCTGTTAAATAGCTTTGCCATTTTTACCTGAGCTCAGTTTCAGGCCCTTAAGAATTCTATTATTATTTTTCTCTTAAAGTAACTTTTTTGGAGCAGTGGTCCTCATGCTAAGATTTTTATCATGTTGTATTTGCATTTTATATAAACCTCTGTTTTGCTTGTGTAAATAACAAGTGTCTGGGAAATGGTGCTCACCAGCATCTCACACCTGCCTTATTGATGTTTGATAGCTTGAGTTATTTGTCTGGTTCACTTCAAAACTCCTTGAGAAATTTGGCAGAGCATTTCCAGTGGTCTGGGGGCATGTTCTACGTACTTGCTGATGGTGTGACTACTTCCCTCTGGTGTTATAACTTTTGAGAGGGTAAAAATAAAAGACTGAATTACTTCTGTACCTGGCAGTCTTTATTGCTGCACTCAATCCTACTAAATTATTGATTTGTTTTACTCACATGCTTCTACGGGCATGGTAAAGAGGGATCTGCAAAAATGCTACAAAATAAAGTGCTTTCTTTATTGCAAACCTGGCATTTGTATACAGCAGAAGACCCTTCTTGTAAATTATTTTAAATTTTTCTATAAAACAAAGGCCTGAGCTTCTAAATTTGAAAATGCAACAAAATCACTCGTATCAAAACAAATTTTTAAATATTGTGGAACGGTCTTGCAATGCCACCATAAAACTTCAAGAGTATTCACACAACCAGTGAATGAAGAAAGGCTCAAGAACAATTCTGTGACTCCTCCTCTTTTTTTTTTAGATCCAGGCCACTGTCTTCTTGATTTTCTAGAAATTCAGTATGCTAGTTTCTCTTGGTGTCTTGCTATATCCATCTTCCCAAAAGTATCATATTCCATGATATTGAGTTTTAAAATTTAGAGCTAAAAAAAAAATTAGAAACTATTAGTATAATTCTCACATTGTCTTTGTTTGGGCTGCTATAATAAAATGCCATAAATTAGATAACTTATAAACAACAGAAATGCACTTCTCATATGTTCTGGAGACGGAAGTCCAGAGTTAAGGTGCTGGTAGATTGGGTGTATGGTGAGGACCTATTTCCTGGTTCACAGACAGCACTTTCTGGCAATGTCCTCACGTGGTGTGAGGGGCAAATGAACTCACTTGGTTCTATTTTATAAGGGTACTGATCTCATTCATAAGGGCTCTGCCCTTAATCAAAGCTTCTACCTCTTAGTACTATCACCATGAGAGTTAATTAACATTTTAGCATATGGATTTTGGGAGGATGTAAGCATTCAGACCTTAGTTCACAACATTTTGGAATACAGACTGGATCACAAGGCATTAGACTCCCTGTCCAGAGACCTTTCCAGACTATATCATCTTCCATATTTTTCAAACTTGAAGATTTACAGCAAGGAGAAAAAAATCTAGTTCAGACTGTTGCTGTCAGGCGGATAAAATATTATTTTCTTCAATTTACAGATAAGGCAACTGAGATTTAGAGAGTTTATGAACTCCTTCATTGTTATAGTTAAATTATTGTTAGAATTCATGCTGCTCAATTCTTCAAGCGCTCCAATTTATAATTATATAAACAAAACTACTTAACATTAAGCATAATTGCAACTCATCTCAATTAATCTTCTACTCAATAAATTGTTATTTTGTTTATAAATATTTAGAGAATTTTTGTCATTGGTGATAACCTAAGATCTGGATTTCATATTTTGGAATAATATCTATTCTTCTAAGTATAGGCACTGTAATTTTTGGTTGCTCATGAAATATTTATTAATGCTAATGCCAATAAAAATAATGCCATGGTGATTATACTCTTCAGTCATTACTGCCCTGAAAGAAATAATTTGCAAATTGGTACACTGTCACTCAAAGTGTTAATTTACCACATGTGGGTAACAAATTACTCCTGGAATCAGGCTAGGCACAGTTGTGGAGGCCCTGGAGTTTTTCTCCTCTGTAGCATTCACATCCAATCAGTTTCCAAATCTTGTAGAGCTATTTCTATAGGCATCTCATCTTTCCTTCCTCCTCCCTCCATAATACTGCTGCTGCTGCCATCTGAGTTCATTTCTTTCTTATCTCTTGTTTAGTGAACTGTACAAGTAGCTGGTCATTTTGCTGTTATTCAGCCTCTGTCCAAAGCCATTCTACACAGCTGCCAGCTGAGCATTTTCAAAACAGGTTTGCTTCTTCATTTGCACCTAAATAAAACTTTTTTTGCACACCTTCATGTGAACACACATGCACACACACATACAATGAGTGTCATCTTTAATGCACTTTGGAATCTGCCAGAGAACTTTAAGCATACTCATTCTGAGTAATTGATGAAGGGTGTGGCCTTGTCATTGGAACTTTATAAAGCTCCCCAGATGATTCTAATGTGCACTCAGGGCTGAGAACCATCTTTTAAACTTATTAAAGGAGGCAATTGTTGTAGAAGGAAAATAACTTCTGAGAGTCAGGAGATTGCTCATTTCTGGAATTTGCCATTGGACAAAAGCATGATCTCCAGTATATCAAATCTCATTTCCTCATCCTTAAATGTAACATTAAGAATTCTGGCTAGGTTAATTTATTTAGCTAACATTAACACAGCACTTATTATTACTTGGCTCTGCATTTGAAGCTGAAAAACTAGTCTTTGCTCTAATCAACTTTACAAAGCACCAAGACAATGACAAAATAATTACAAATCATCATAAAAGCTATGAAGAAAATAATTGATGATTATTACAATAAAAAAATGGGGTGGGGATAGGCATTATAGTGAAGACAATAGTTTGAAATCAAGATTTTTGCTTTTCAGATGACCCTGATCTCAATCTTACAAAAATCAATGAGGTAGACCACACCAAGAGAAAGCAACAATAGTTTCCTGAAGAGCTTATTATTTGATGAATAGCATTTCATAGATTAAAAATTCTTGTTTGGGATTCTGCTTCATTTTCCCTCCCACTTTATAAGTGAAGTTTTGAGGAAATATATCTAATCCACTCTTTTGGATTCTTCAATTGCAACAAAAAAGGTTGGTTTAGGATTCCCAAACTTAAAATAATCAATTGTCTTGTAAAATGGGGTTGTAATAGAAATATTGAATTTGGGGCAAGGCCTGGTGGCTCACACCTGTAATTCCAGACCTTTGGGAGGTGAAGGTGAGAGAATCACTTGAGGCCAGGAGATTGAGTCCAGCCTGGATAACATAGCAAGACCCCATCACTACAAAAAATTAAAAAAGTTAGCTGGGTATGGTGGGGCATGTCTGTAGTCCCACCTACTGAGGAGGCTAAGGTGGGAGGATTCCTTGAGCCCAGGAGTTCGTGAATACAGTGAGCTATGACTGCACTACTGCACTGCAGCCTGAGCAACAGAGTGAGACCCTGTCTCTAAAACAACAACAACAAAAACATCCAAAGTTAAAATGGAATAATAGAAATATCAATTTTTCCTTACTGGGGATTGATAAAACTGAGTCCATTATTTCTGGAGCATAATCACTTTTTTGAGCCAATGTAAGTTTCTCAGCCTTATAAATTGTCCAGATATTGGTAATCATTGGTTGTTTGTCCAAACTGGCAGTGCAGAAATGCAATGTTGTTTTCCTGGGGCCATCTTTGTATGGTTTACTGCAGCAGGAATTCTAAGGACCCCTTTCGGCCTGTGAGGGGGAATACTGGGGAAAATTCCTAGGGCTCGGGTGCTTTGTGCTTTATAAGCTATTCGTGAAGTAGACAATCTGGATCCTTGTTAACAAGTCCAAATGGAATAAGACAAGAAGTGTGAGCCAAAATTCCAAGCCAAGTGGGTCTGGAACCATGAGTGGCTGCCAACTGCAAGAATCCCACAAATCAAGGAAAAAGCAGATTATTGAGGGTGAAAGTGGAGATGAATCTGAGAGTCTAAGGAAATGTCTAGGCAGTGAAAATTTTTGCTTTTTATCCACAGTGGTCCAATTTTGCTTCAGTTCTTCCATTCACTTTAAGTACCAACTGTTTTTGATGCTATTCTTAGGGAGGTTTGATTTCTCCAATGCTCTTGAAAAATTCTCTGCAATTAATTTCTTTTGTCCTTGTAAAAGGCTTCTCTGTCTCTTCAGTCATAATAATAATGATGATAAAATAGTAACTAGCATTTATAGAAGATTTGCCACCTGTCTGGCAGTGTGCTAAGATCTTAACTTTCTGGCCTCTATTCTGCCTCTTTCTAATTTGAAGCTTAAGCCTGAACTATGACTTAAAGAATGTTCTTAATAGCCAGTTGCTTTTGGCAGAGAAAACTAGAATCTAGAGAGAGTGGGGTACAGAAACTCCCACGCACTCTTTCTGTATGTTTTTAGAAGAATAATAGCCTCCCTGCTCTCAAGGTTTTGCCTGAAGAATTTCATGTTCGTGATTGTGTTGCATGCCTTATCAGGGTTACACATACTCAGCTCAGTTCTCAAATATCATGCATAAAAAAATACCAAGGCCAGGCTGATTGGTTCTGTTACTCTGAAGCCAGAAAGCAGGGACAGGGATTATTGCTGAGGGCATGAGGGAGTAGAATTCTAGGATGTGGGGTCCTAGAAATCAGGAGAGAAGAGTACTTCATGGTAATTGTTCTGAGAGACCCACCGAGCTTGTGCAGTATTCTGGCTTGGACCTGGAAGTCATGTCCACCTAGTCTCCCTTTAGAGTTACTGTATTCTTAGTGCTTCTGCCTATTGGTTTTTGGAGTCACCTTCTATTAGTTAGAGAAGACTGCAGGTATCTGAACTCTCAAGGAATCAGACACCAGATCCCTGATGCTGTTATCTCTGGCACTTTCCTCCAAAGACTGAGGAGCTGCCCAATTCCAAGAAGTCTTAATACCCGTTTGATTTTTCGTTCAACATGTAAATGTTGTTTTAAGTCCCAGGCTTCATTGCTTTAAATAATTGGTTATTACATATTCTAACATACTGAATATATTAGATATTGAAACAATAGACAAAGGAAGAGGGCATATGTGAGCAGTTTCACTAACAACAACAACAAAAAAGTAAAACAGTAGCTCTTACTCAAGGGCAGACATGGTTACAAGGGCTTTACATATATTAACTCATTCAATTTTCTTCATAAGTTTATGAGGTAAGTTCCATTTTTATTCCCATTTTACAAATGTAGAAACTGAAGCATAGAGAAATGAAGCGATTATTCAAGGTCACAGAACCACACGCGGCAGGGGCAGGACTCAAACCCAGGAAATCTGGTTCTGCCAGCTGTGTTCTTAACCACAACACAGAAACTTGTATTTAAATATTATGTATAAATTGCACCTCACTCTTGTTTATGTAGAGTGTTTTCATAAGGTAGATTAGGTGAGCTCTTCTGCAGTCTGCCACTTAGACATAATATTAATATCTTGAAGTTTCAGCAGGGTCAACTGCCATGCTGTTTTGTAAATTGACCTTGGTTATGCTCCAGTCAAACTGCGATGGGAAGTGAAAGGCTTTTCATCTTGGGTCTTCCTCATTTACTTACAGACAATGCCAGCTGCGTCCAAGTGGCTTATTTCTTAACTATAATTTAACAAACGCTGCTATATGATTACTTCATTTTATTTAGAAAATTGAAATGTGGCAATACAGGCTCTTGGAGTACAAAAATAAAACAGGATCTGGTGATGTTTGGCAGCATAATTTCAAGAAAAAGCTCAAAAATATTCAGCGAGAAATATGTCAGGGTTATTCAGAAGCATATGCCGATAGGGCCTTTCATGCTGTTATTTCTATGAAAAAAACATGTTCTCAACACAAATGGCATCATTGTTTTTAGTTAAATTAAATGCCTGAGTAAAATAATTATAAACTGCTTCATTCCATTGTATCTCATCCTAGCCAAGGATGGCTACTCTTAATATTAAGCAATGTATTATTTTTTAAGGAGTAACTAGGCAGCGTTTAGCATGTATAAGTCAAAGAAGTGTCATCACAAATACAGGGACAGATATATTGGTATATAATTCTAGTTTATAAATTGAACATTAAATAGCTGAATGTATGTCTACATAAACAATTTGAATTAACCTTATTATTTTCCTTATTTCAATGAAGAAATATTATGTATATTATATCCATTAGTCTCACTTTATAACATACCTCATGTTATGCCAAAGGGTACTCAGTTCATGACTGCGAATGATACCTTCTTTACAGAGATTCAAAAATGACTCCCTTAGGATGCTACTTGGCCACGCATCTCATCAGAAACTGACATCCTCATCCTTGATTTTGATGAAATTTCTCTTCATTGTACTCTTGTGTCACGTGACAGTTGGAAATTGTTCAGCAAGGGAAAGCAGAGTTGGAATAAATGAGATGCAGAGATTTATCTACGGCTGGATCTGTCTGTAAAGCTATTATCAACCTATTGTCCAGTTGATTTTACCTTAATTTAAAAAATGATACATAAATAATAAGAAACTTACAACATTCAAGTCAAAAATCAATAAGACACCAATAAATTAAAACTAAAGAAAGTAGGTAAAAACGATTAAGATAAAGGTAAAGATTCATGTTGTAGAAAGCTATGTTTTTCAAGTAAATCCAAGCACTGATTCTTTGGAAGAAAATAATGATATAGACACATCGTCAAGCTGGTTTTATCAAGAAATAATGAAAACAAACACAGAACATTATAATAGCTATTTCATATCTATGTCCTCAATATCTCTTCCTGGCAGCAGCCATGATTTTCATTTGATAAGCTACCCCCACCCTACCAAGGTTCACTACCCAACCCTGGAGAAGAAACATGCAACTTAGACCTAAGCCAGTCGGCACTGCCTGTAGTAACTAGATAATGTGTAGCCAGGTAGCCCATGCTAGTTCCAAGAGAATGACTCAGGACATTTGTTGGTACAAAAGCTCTTTCTCTTTTATTCTTTATTGGAAGAAATAAATATCTGATCTTGGGAGATCCTGGCTGCTGTCTTAAGACATATTTCAGACTGTAGGCAAAAGAGAGGCAGTAGATATGAAAGCAGAAAAAAATGATTTTTCTATCTATAATGTATTTTGAGCCCCTACGTTCAATAATGCCTGAAGTGAGGGCTAACCAAATTTTCAGCAATGCACATCAATGAATTGCCACTTTTGTTTAAGCCCCCAATTAAGGTGGAGTTTCCTGTCACTTGAAACAAAAGCCTTTTTCTTGGTATATAAACTAAATTAAGAATAAGATAGGGTGATAACACCATAGACTTGGATGGATTTTTTTTAATTAAAAAAAAAAAAGAACAACATGAAGATGAGTTTGAAAATCTCAATAAGGCCAGGCAACGGTGGCTCACGCCTGTAATCGCAGCACTTTTGGGAGGCTAAGGCAGTGGATCACGGAGTTAGGAGTTGGAGACCAGCCTGACTGGCATGGAGAAACCCTGGCTCCTGGGCGGTAGAACAAGAATCCTGTTCTCTCTCCCTCTTTTTCTTCCTCTTTCTTTCTCTCGTACATTCTTTTTTTTTCTTTCTTTCACTCTCACTTTCTTTCCTCTTGTTTCCTTTCTTTCAAAAAATAAAAAAAAAAAAAAAAAAAAAAGGAATGAGGACTTCAAAGGAAGTTGCTTTCTAAAAGGTGGGGAAATAAATATTCTAGAATAGGGCTTAATTAAAAAAAAAAAAAAAAAAAAAGAGAATGGTTGAGTAAGTGAACATGAAAAAGCAGATATCCCATGGCCCAGGGTTTCATATGTACATTTTGTTTTCTTTTTTTTTTTTTGAGACAGAATCTTGCTCTGTCACCCAGGCTGGAGTGCAATGGCGCGGTCTCAGCTCACTGTAACCTCTGCCTCCCAGGTTCAAGTGATTCTCCTGCCTCAGCCTCCCGAGTAGCTGGGATTACAGGCACCTACCACCATGCCCAGCTAATTTTTGTATTTTTAGTAGAGATGGGTTTCACCATGTTAGCCAGGCTGGTCTCTAACCCCTGACCTCATGATCCACCCGCCTAGGCCTCCCAAAGTGCTGGGATTACAGGCATGAGTCACCACACCCAGCCTCATATGTACATTTTAATTCATTTACCTATAAATCTCTATTATGTGTTAAGATATTTTATTAATAAAATTGCAGAATTTATGCAGTCTTAATGAAAAGTAGGATGTATGATTTACTTTTTAGGCTTTATAAAAGAGAAAATGAAATATAGCTAAATTTGCTAAAAGGTCTGTTTATACCTTGAGAACACTGGAGAAAATGTGATACTGATTTATTCACCAAGATTGAGTGTTACACAATAAACAATGTCACTATTCACTAGTCCACTTGAATTCTTCTACTACGGAACTTTTAGAAAGTAAAGAACAAAACAAAACAAAAATAATGCTTTCAGATACTGAATTCTAAGTCAATCTAAAATGAGTAGGAAATTTTTATGAAAAGCTTAAAAATAAAACAATGTACAAACAGACAAGGGAGAGATCTAAAACGACCACCGAAATACTCAGCATATTCGCATTAGCTGTAAAGAATCAGTGCTGCAGGTTATAACATCTTTCAAAATTGTCTAACTGCCCCCAATCTCTAAGTATTACCTTGATTACATATCAAACCAAAAAAAATGCCCTATTACCCTAAAATTAAAGAGCAGTTTTATTCACTCATATTATCTACTTGCTCATATAATCAACAATTATTTACCGAATAACTATCATAAATAAGGGCAGCTAATAAGTATTTACTAAATCCTAAATGTGCTAAATGCTTTACAGGGATTATTCCATTTCATCCTTAGCATCCTATGAGGCAGGTACTATTATATTCTCCATTTTACTAGCAATAATAGAGGTACATTTCTCAAAGTCATGTGGTTTACAGGAAAAGCCATCTGGCATTTCCTATTACTATACTCAATTGTGGCATGCACTGTGTAATTCAATTTACTCTTTTCACCATTACTAATTAGAAAAGAATTTACCTTTAACACTTTTTGCCCTAAATTAAAACCAAACATAAATACTTTAGTGTCCCCCACCCATTTTTTTTTGAGATGGAGTCTCACTCTTGTTGCCCAGGCTGGAGTGCAATGGCATGTTCTTGGCTCACTGCAACCTCTGCCTCCTGGGTTCAAGCGAATCCCCTGCCTCAGCCTCCTGAGTAGCTGGGACTACAGGTGCCTGCCACCATGCCCGGCTGATTTTTGTACTTTTAGTAGAGACAGGTTTTACTATATTGGCCAGGCTGGTCTTGAACTCCTGACCTCAGATGATCTACCTGCCTTGGCCTCCCAAAGTGCTGAGATTACAGGCATGAGCCACCGAACCGGGCCTAGTGTTTTCTTTTAAAAATAATATTTTGTTCGTTTTAAATAAATTATCAGAAAAAGCTGACCCTAGTGAGATTAGAATTCCAAAGAAAAGGAGACAACCAAGTATAAATCAAAATACACATGCTTCCTGTTAGAAAAAGAAAACGCCTATGTAACAATTCTAATTAGTTCCTGCATGGTCTGGAATAGGTAGAAACCCATCAATGGAAATCTGTCTGCCTGATCACCTATGGAGAAAGCAGGAAATCCCGTGAGTTTTTAAAACACTGCCTAATCACAAGAATAAAGCAGACATATCAATACAGCAAGAGAAGTGCTACATCCATGCTCATGTCACATGATGTATTTATATACCTACACACGAAACACAGCCAAAGATCAAACTTTTGGCCAACCTACCTTGCCAAGGGTTCGTTATATAGAATACAGTTCCTTAAGCAGGGATCCAATTAATCAAAAAATGAAGGTTGGGCAAATTATTAACATTTTACCTAGCTAAAATAACTATACACTGAAAATGTCTAACAATTAGAAATCAACAATGGTGACTAAGGAATCTGGAAAAGCATTTAGTGAGGGGCCACATTATTTTTTGTACTTTGCACGTACAAATTTTAAAAATATATTTAAATAAATCAAAAAAAGGTAAAAAAATATTTTCCCCAAATTTTTCAGTCTCTTAAAATACACTAAAATTTGCTAACAAAGTTCTTAAAATTAGTGACCTCACATTTAGAGAAAATAACATAAAAACACTTTTTTAATTTGCTAATCCAATATGAGACACACTTTCCTTTGTTGCCCACCAACAAACTAAGACAATTTACAAATCACAAATAGTGACTATTTAGATAAAGTTTCATTTTTCTACCAGGAAAATTTTACACTTATTTTCCTTTTAAAAAACACAAATGCTAATAATAATAATAATAATAATAGCTACTTAATAATAGTATCAAGGCTAAAAATATTTTTTAAACTACGAAAGTGTTTATCTGAAGTTCGCCCTAAATAAAAACTAACGTATTTCTCTAGGCTGTCATTAAAGCCTTTTCTCTGTGTTAGGAAAGAATAGTATATTTTAAAAATTAAACATTCTGATATTTAGTTTATTAGAAAAAGAGAGAGGTAAGATTTTGCACTATTATCCTTAAAATTTGGGCTATCTGTCTTTAGTTAGTATTTCTCAATTGCTTAACTTAAAATATGGGAATATGTATGTCTCAACTCTCTAATGCAATTGAAATAATATTTTGAAATTCTGCCAGGTGTGGTGGCTCACACCTGTAATCTTAGCACCTTCTGGGAGGCCAATGCAGGTGGATCATGAGGTCAGGAGTTTGAGACCACCTGACCAACATGGTGAAACCCCATCTCTACTAAAAATACAAAAATTAGCTGGGTGTGGTGGTGAACACCTGTAATCCCAGCTACTCAGGAGGCTGAGGCAGGAGAATCACTTGAACTCAAGAAGTGGAGGTTGCAGTGAGCGGAGACTGCGCCCCTGTATTCCAGCCCAGGCAACAGAGTGAGACTCTGCCTCAGGAAAAAAAAAAAAAAAGAAATTTTAAGTTGTTCTGATTATTAAAATATATACACTGCTGGAAGATTTTGGTAATTTAAATTATACTCTCTTATAAATTAGTTTTTTATGATGATAATTTATCCACAAACTTAGAAAATGAGACTCTAAGGGGAATAGCAAAGTTCTGTCTCCCACATACCTGGCAAATGAACAACTTAAATTGTTAATGTCTGTAAGCTGCCTTTTTACCCCTGTGCCCCTATCAGCTAGATAGTGCCTGGTGTAGAAGAGGTGTTAAATAACTGTTGAATTTATTTACTGCATAGATTGGTAACTTTTAAGAATTCAGACACACATTTTAACTACTACCTACTTTAAAAAAACCTTATAGCCAAAAATTTAAGATTTCTAAGTTATATGAATAATTCCAGCTGTTTTTAGTGACCAACTCATCTTAGAGATGTACCAAAACAAGTTTTATAAGGAATAAACAGATCAGCTTTAGAAATAAATTAATTGTTAAAACATGTACCTGTGTTCAGTGGGAATACACTTGGTTTTCTCTAACATATAAGATCAGCAAAGTAGCCTGATATAAAAAATTATGTTGATGCTTCTCATTATGACAATTATTAACTAAATAATGAGCAAGGAGGCAATGGAAAAAGGTTAAATGGATATTGTAAAATATATCTACCAACCTAATACAATTTACTACCTTAAATATTAGAATATAATATTATAGGCAACTTAATCATTCTTGAATTTACATGAAGTTTTAAGAGAACTTTACTTACTTGTTTGCACCTAAAAAGTAACTACCTTGATGTCCTTGTCCATATTCCAGTTGTAGATCCTAATAGTACAAAATAAAATATTTAGTACACTAGTAGTATATCACATACCATGATATATTAATATATATTATTTTTAAAAGACAAGCTCCAGGCCCCCAAATAAATCTGTATTGCTCTACATTCTTAAAAAGAAGGATTTCACAAGTTCATAGTCCTGATTTAAGTAGTTTATTATTTGAGTGTTTTTCTTGGAATTTTTCTGACTAATATATGCAAGTTTCATTTTTGGTTACTGTTACTTTAATTAACTTTTGTAGAAATCAGTTTTTAGAAAGAAAAAAGCTCAAATAAGGTATTTATTCTCAAGTTATAAGAAGCAAAAATGTTCAAAGAGAATAAGCAACAAAAATCTTGGTTTACTTTGTATACAGTATCTAAAATAATTATGTATATATACACATTCACATATTTCTACTCCTGTTTCATGTAGGTAATAATTTTTTAAAGATACAAAATTGGGTGCTATTTAAAAAGTAAATTATATATATGAACTTGTATAATATTATACATTGTATTGAAGGACTTTTAATAATTTTTTCAGAGTGTAAAAGAAAACTTCAAACGAGTATTAAGGTAGTTCCTCAACTATTTAAACACTTTCCGACTTAATGCTGTGGGTTATAGTGTTAAGAATTAACATTTAAAAGGATGAACAGTATACATGCTCAACTCAAATGCCTTCTTGAGAAAAAGAAATGTGCTTTCCAACAACCAAGAAAAGTTTAAAGTTGACTTTTGTCCCCCTTTTAAAGAGCCACTGTAATCTATGCACTGTTTTAACCATAAAGGGGGAATATCTGACATTTTGAAAATGAATCTTATTTACATTAGAATACAGTGTATTTAAAGTGCTTTTTATTTTTACAAAATATTCTCAGATTCACGATTAGGGCTTAACACAAAAGTCACCTTGGAGCAGCAGCCTTCCAAGACTGCCAGGGAAGATTATCTGCAGCCTTCTCCAAGTCTCCACAGCAGTTAACACACAGATCTCCTCTAGTACTTATACTGCATTTTAATCTATTTACATGTTTGTAAAACTAAGCTCCCCAAACAATTGGAAATGATCAAATCTATCTTCTTTCCTTACAGCCTGTGGTCTAGCATAGTCCCTGGCACACACTGACTGCACCATAAATAAATGTTTATTCAAATGTCAACTGTTTATTTTCCCATAAATAAAACTTCAGCCTCTTTGAGATACACAAAGCTAATCCTAAATCGCAAAAACTACTAAGCCTAAGAATATAAGGATTTTAAGCAATACATTACATTTAAGAAAAAAGCACTTTAAAATTTAAATATTCCAAGACCTGTCAAAAAAAAATCTGATGAAAATTAAAATCAAAATCCTGGTTTTGACAAGACTCAAATTTTGTCTTCTTTAATATTTGTGTTCTTCTGTGCATACTAAGTGCTCTTACCAGTGTCAGAAAAGATAACACATCATAAACAAAAAAAGATTACTTGACTGTCACACTGGTATCACATGAAATTCTAATGAAAAAGGATATCTGCACTCTTTAATTTATAATGATATATCTTAACAGGATAAAATCACTGTTATCACAAAACTGCACAATTTAAGTGGTCATGACTTTACTATTTAATCCTTAAACTGCAGCACTCAGTAAAGAGAAGTACTAAATTAAATAAATACAAAATTTGTTTTCTTCAGCTATAGACAACTGGGCCCTCTGCCAGACCAGCTACATTTTTAGCCAATATAATCTCTTAAGCCTTTAATCAAATGACAGCTTCCAAAAGCACACATTACTGTAGAGTGGCCATAGCTTCTGTTATAGAAACACAGATGTGTCGTAAGAATTTTCAGCTCATTTGATACATGACAAATAAAAGACTGATAATCATGATTAAAAATAAAGAAAATAAACTGAGATCAGCAGTATATTTAGAAAGGTAAGAAAAGTATCTAAAATAACTAAAGTAATATAGTAATTGAAAATTGAGCATAGGCTCATATACAGAATAACATTCAGGCCAGGAGTGAAGTTGTAGATAGATCCAAGTTCGATGAGTAAATGTGTCATGTCCCGAGTCTTACCAGGAAAGCTGAAATTCAAAGGGGCTCAATCTTTAACAATTTATTCTCCCTAAACTATGTTACAGCAACTATGGAACAAAAACAATGTACTAGGAATACTATAAGGAAAATATTAATTTAAATCCTTCTAAAAAGTGTCTAATCTCATTTAATACAACCAATGTTAACCAAGCACCTATTATCTGACAGGAATTCAGACAGCAAATCGGATAAGGAAAATGAGAAGAAATAAAAAAAGAACAAAAGTGAAACCAAGGCAAAGTTAGTAGCTATTTACATGCTTTTGGGGGCAATCTAAGAAAGACTCATCTAAAATGCTTTTCAAATTTGGAAGTTACTCCATATCAGGAAAATGCTACTAAAATAATGCTTGGAAAAGCACTCAAAATAACCCAAGATGATGGTATCCTATGGCCATTCTTCATAAGCTAAACAAGAAACACTTGAGTATGCCAGCATAAAAAAAGTTAGTAATGCCGATCGGGCATCGACTTGTTAATGAATGACAATGTTTACACAGTAGAGTCAACTAAGTAACATGAGCTGAAAACATGCACTAACCTAGTACAGATTAAAAGTTCAAGATCGTTATCCTAGCCCAATTAAAATATCTTTTTGGGTTGTGAAGTCCTAATTTCAGTGGTTCATTTTAATAAATGGGAGACCATTTCTAAATTTCAGATGGAATTTCTAAGAACACCAAGTGTGAGAAAGAACTGAAAATGAACAAAGGATGTAACATGGAACACTGGAAAAGGAAGGCATATGATCAAGAACATCTTATTGTAGTTAAAAAAAAAATCCCCTTGGGAGATTTAAGTCTATACCTGATGAGAAAGCAGCAGGAAGTCAATAGAATTGATACAGTGGGCTACAAAAACACAAAAGAAAAAAAATACTTGAGCAATATATCTTAACAAAGAAAAAGAGAGTACAGGAGAAATTTTTTCCCATCAAAAATGAGAAAATTATGGCACAAATAAGGTTGTTAGTGAGATACCTTTTAATGCAGTAGTTGATTTATAGAGAGGGGTTGAATCCAGGATAATTCAAATATTTTTTTATTTCTTAAAAAGTCAGAAAAACAAGTAGAGTCAGAATATTAACTGATCAAGCAGGATTCTGACTAATAAAAGCAGATTAAGGAGCCTAAAAATTGAATAATGACTTTTGTACTGTAGGCTCGGAAATGAGTATGGGCAGGTGAGGTATACTATACACTTCTTCAGAGCAATGATTATGTTACTATTTATTTATGCCCCTCCATCGCCATTAACATAGAGTGTTTGTTTTTGAGGAGGAGTCTTGCTCCACTGCCCAGGTTGGAGTGCAGTGGTGCGATCTCGGCTCACTGCAACCTCCGCCTTCCAGGTTCAAGTGGTTCTCCCGCCTCAGCCTCCCAAGTAGCTGGGATTACAGATGTAAACCACCAAGCCCAGCTAATTTTTGTATTTTTAGTAGAGATGGGGCTTTGCCATGCTGGCCAGGCTGGTCTCGAACTCCTGACCTCAAGTGATCCCCCCGCCTCGGCATCCCAAAGTGCTGGGATTACAGGCGTGAGCCACCTCGCCTGGCCAACGTAGTTTTATACAGAATTAGCTTTCAATTTTTTTATTGGTATATGGGCTTAAATAGCCAGTAAAACTATTCAAATTAGAAAAAAAAAGCATCAGTTGAGATGGATATGTAATACAATCTTTTAATCTGAAGATAGCATTTTGCAGATCAGATAAACCAATTTTTATGGTTTTGGACAAACCCTTTTAATTATCAATTTATAGTGAGTTTTTGTTTTAAACTCAGACATCTTTCAAAAATTCTCATCCCAACCGCTAATTCTAAAAAAATCAAGCCCTAGTCCTCTGGCTTCATATATTAATTACCTGATTTTTCTTTCTTTTTTTTTTTTAAGAGAGCACTTTTGGATAGCAATAAAAGTTGAAACACAACATTGTAAATTCACTTACAAAATCATAAAACAAATACAGTTGGCATTTAAATCGACCAGATATCATGGATTATACGGAATGTTTATGCAGCAAGGTCTTTAAAGAGTTAAATGTTTTTTTCTGGTCCCAAAAGGATTTAGGGTTTTTACCTTGGTGCCAACTGCCAGCTAAGATGAGCACTAGACATTTTGGATTCCTCATGCTTTAAGTGGTGAGCCATAAGCATTTGTTAGAGACAAAATCTTGTTCATAGTGCCAAAATTTTAGAATTGACAAAATTAGACCACAGAAATAACTATGGCTACTTCATACCCATTAGGATAGCTATTATCAAAAGTAAAAAACGAAACAAAACAAAGAATAATAACAAGTGCAGATGAGGATGTGGAGAAAGTAGAACTCATATGCATCGCTGGTGGGAATATAAAATGTTGCAGCTGCTGTAAAAAATAGTATGACAGTTTCTCAAAAAATTAAAGATAGAATTAACAGCAAGTCCACTTCTAGTTATATACCAAAAGAACTGAAAGCAGGAACTCAAATAGATATTTGCATATCCATGTTCATAGCAGCATTAGTCACAGTAGCCAAAAGGAAGAAGCAACTCACTGTCTATCAATGGATGAATGTGTAAACAAGATGTGTATTTACATGCAATGGAGTATTATTCAGCCTTAAAAAGGAAATTCTAACACATGATGCGACATGGAGGAACCCCGAAGATATCATGAAATTACGCTAAGTAAAGTGAGCTAGTCACGAAAGAACAAATATGCTATGATTCCCCTTATACAAGATACCTAGAGTCAAATTCATAGTCAGAAAACAGAATGTTCATTGCCAGGGGCTGGAGGGAAGATGGAATGCGGAGTTATTGTTTAATGGGTATAGAGTTTCAGTTTGGGAAGATGAAATCATTCTGAACACGGATAGTGGTGACAGTTGCATAACAATGTGAATGTACTTAATGCCACTGGACTGTAGATGTAAAAAACGTTAAAATGGTAAATTTGGTAATGTGTATTTTACCACAGTAAAAAACAAACAAAAAACATAACCATGGGACACAGATATCTGTTTTAAAAGGTGGAGGGGGGAGCCCAGTATTACTTTAAAAATACATACTGATGATGTTGGGTAGAGGCAATATAGCACAGTGGTTTAGGTTTGAATTCCTGAGCCAGGCTGCTTAGAAATCCCAGCTCTGCTATTCTTAGCTAAGGAATAACGAATTTCAGCTTCTTTGCACTTTAAATCACCTCATTTGTAAAACAAAAATAAGTTAATATATTTAAAGTGCTTAGAATAATCCCTGGTATATAAAAACCTTTAGATAAATGTTGGCTTTTGTTACCATTAGGAGTGAGCTTTAAGGTTGGTTTTATAATTTGTACACTCTGACAAATATTTTTCATTCCTCTTCTACCAGAACTATCCTAACAGTCCCTAAATCCCTCCATTGTCACAATACACCCTGTCAACCGCTCTCCTGTACCACAAGAAACTCCTGATTATAGGGCAGGGAGTGGGGATGAAGGTGGGAGCAGTTCCAGGCAACAAAGCCATAATATGGTAATTTATTCAAGTTACTAGGCTAGTTTCACAAGTGGCACCGAAAAGAGTCTTTGTAATTTTAAAGTATTATGTTTCCAGATTTATTATCTTTTCTACATGGAGGATATTAATAAACACTAGAGTCAATTAAAAATTTTGATTGTGTTGTCTTTAGTTCTGTAATAAATTTCACTAATTGTCATTCTAGCCAATATGTCTAATTCTGAAAACATTTTCAATCCAGAAATCACCAATTATGTTTTCTTCAGACATCTTATCTCACTCGGCCCCTATGGGTTAATTCTCAATCCTCACACATTCTGTCTCTGTAGGCCATCCCTCTTTCTTTTGAGACAGTGCATTTACTGGCTCTCCTAGCTTTTCAACTGCTTCTTCCCTACCTCCAACGTTGGTTCCACCTGACTGTTAAACATAGGCATCATCCACTTTTTTTTTTTTTTCACTCTTTCTTCAAATCTAACAATGGGGAACAGATGCCATTTCATGGCTTCATCTTATCACTTCCTCTTTGATAACTTAAATCTACTTTTTAAAATGAATCTCAGATTAGTATAATTTCAAAATCCCAGCTCTTTGCCTGACATCTCTCAAACCTGTGGTCTGTGTCGGCACTTGTTTGCAATTCCCATGAAACATAGCCAGCATCTGTTCCTTTTCTTCCAGAAAAATCTACAATGTTCCTACACAACATTGACTTTAGTCTTAGTTCCTCCTAGAAGACAGACAGGCCACATGAGCCCCAAAGCTCTTCTCCTTCTCTCATCTCTATAGTACCTACTGTATTTTAGCTTCCCCTCATCAACACTTGCCACCTGGCAAAATTTTGGCAAGTCATTATATATTTTGTTGCATGGGTAAGAGTTGAGATGTATAAGTATATTCTGTCCAATAGGACAGCAACCTCCCTGAAGCAGGGAAATTATGTCTAAAATCTCTTTTATATTTTACAAATGTCAAAGGTCCTAGATTAAAAAATTTACAGAAAGAATCATTTAAGCCAATCAAAATTGAAAGATGTATGTTACCAAGGTAAAGAGGAAGGAAAGAGAAAGAAAATTCTATTTAAAAGGCAGAACAGTAGAATCTCAGAGTAAATATGCGGGTAACTTGGGGCTCTCACCAACCACAGTAGCAGAAACAACTATTTACTTAATAATAACTATTAAAAGTATTATTTAATATTTAATAGCATCATTTCTCATTTTTTTCTTATGTAATTGTAAGACAGTATTTATAACTTCAGGAATGCTTTATAATCTAAATTTTGTCCTACGGAAACTAGAAATGATAGTAATGCTGAAAAATTAGAACTTCATCTGAGAATGATTTCATTGTTAATTCAGGAAAAAATTATCTTTAAAAATTATACATGTACCATATATTATATGAATATATGTGTGTACCATATAAGAACATTATATATGTAATACATATGAATATGTGTACCATATAACATATGAATAGTTTACATATATATGTGGATGGGTGGTTTCTAGTTCATTTAAACAAATTACATCATTAAACCGGACATTTTTACAGGGAAATGTCATTTCTTAAAAAAAAAAAAACCCTAATATTTGAGTGATAAAATTAAAAATTAATATTTTTCATAAAAAAGACAAACATGTTTATTTATTACTACAGCATTATATTTGAGTAGACATATTTATGTAACTTGTTAATGGGAAAAAATTGCTACAATTCTTAATACGTGGAAGTTTGCTAAATGATAGCAACTTACAAAACAATGCTTAAATTGGACAAAATGTTTGATCTTAAAAAAAAAACAATTAAGACTAAAACAATGCTGACAAAGAAAATCAGAAGATGAGAAATACCAGATTAGATCTTGCAGTGTAGTATATTTCTTCTGAACTGTCCAAAAAACCATCACTGTCGGGCTGTTTAGCAGAGACCAAGAAACCCAAGTTATTTATGCTTAGACTAAAAGCCACAAATTCACAAAGGGAAACTTTCACAAAGGAAGTAAGTCCTGCTAATATAATTTTATTAAGGCAAATGGAAAGTCAAACTGTATTAGGCAGCTTATAAAAAAGCAACGTTGCAACAACTTTGCTCTAAAATGCAGTGATTAAATTAGTACAGAATTTAAATACAGGCAATGCCAACTTACAAAGAGAAACAAAAAATAAACTCAAACTGCCTTAACAAAACACAATTAGCATTTATAAATATCATGACTACTTTTTCTTAATTTTTTCCATCCCTCTTCATAAATGTAAGGTTTTGGTATTATAGTATGATCACTTTAAGACTTTTTCTTTAACTTTCTATTCCTCCACATTGAATTAGAGGAACTATAAAATAAAGGCTAATGACACTCTTTGTATGCTTCAGTCAAGCGAGCTAAAATAAGCATTAAATTTAAGAAGAAAGCTCCTACTTCAATCCTTAGTACTTATTAACAGTTACTTTCTTCTCATTATTAAATAGCAAATTAAAAAATGAAACAGACATCATATGAAACTCTGGCAAAATAATTTCTTTAGAATTAATTTTGTATTTTCTAATATCTCTTTTCTATTGTTCTGTAGAATATTAACATCTCAAATAGCTGCAAACTATTTTGCTTTTACAACTGAATCTAATGTATTATCACTTATCTGGAAAGGAGTATATAAAACAACAACAAAAGAATCATGCAAAGTATATTCACAAAGTTGTAGCAAGTCTTAAATGAATGACAAACTTCATTTACTATGTATGCCTCATTTTGCTAAGTTTTAGTACTCTAAGCAGATATGACTCTACTCTAATGTTTGGAAACCATGGCATTTATTGTAAAGATACATATTTTAAAAAGCTCCTCAAAAACAGAAAAAAATAATAATAATAATTTAAAAGCCAGCATTAAAAACATTTAATCAGAGAATGGTAAAACTAGAAAGTTTCTCCTAAAATAATTTTGAAAATATTCAGCAACACAGATTTATTTATTATGAATTTCAGAATTACTTACCTTTTTGTTTCCCACAATTAAAAAAAAAAATTGTATTTTATGTTTTTAGAAACAAGGTCTTAACACTTTTGCCCAGGCTGGAATATAGTGGCTTTTATCATAGCTCACTGTAACCTTGAATTCCTGGGCTCAAGGGATCCTCCTGCTCTAGCTTCCCCAGTAGCTACGGCTACAAGTACACACTGCCGTGCTCAGCTAAGTTTAAAAATCTTTTTGTAGAGACAGGGTCTTATTATGTTGACCAAGCTGGGACCTCAAATGTTTTTGAAAATATTAACAACTAGCTTTTTTAGTCAGTACTAATATATCACACAGAGACAAATTAAAACATTTATTTCAGTGTTAACATTCTAAGGCTACACTACTTACAAGTTCATGATGTGGTTCTGTCTCCTTTCTTAATGGTGGATCAAATTTCACTTGGCCAACTAAAAAAGAAAAAAAAGTAAAACCAGGATCTGTTTTTATATTCTTAATGATATAATAATTTAAAAAGTTATTCCACAGTAAAAGACATTTAATTTTACCATCAACCATACACTAACCTCCAAAGATTTTTGTTTTCAGTTTTCAAAACTGATACTAATAATTGTAAATATTCATGGTGGTACATGTGATATTTTGATACATGCATATAGTGTGTAATGATCAAAACAGGGTAATTAGGATATCCATCACATCAAACATTTAACATTTCTTTGTGTTGGGAACATTACAAATTGAACTATTTTCAAATATATGATTGTTAATTATAATTTCCCTACTCTGCTACTGAAGAGTAGAATCTATTCCTTCTATTTAACTTTATTTTTGTACCCATGAAACCACCTCTCTCCATCCACCTATCTTACCCTTCCCTGCCTCTGGTAACCATCATTCTAAATTCTACCTCCACGAGATAGAACTATTTTAGCTACCACCTATGACAGAGAACATGAGATACTTGTCTTTCCACGCCTGGGCACTTAATATTAATGTCCTCCAGTTCCCTCCATGTTGTTGCAAATGACAGGATTTCATTGTTTTTTTATGACTGAATAATATTCTGATGTGTGTATATACTACATTTCCTTTATTTATTCATCTGTTGATGGACATATAGGTTGATTCTTTATCCTGGGTATTGGGGTTTTGTTTTTTTGTGTGTGTTTTGACATGCAGTCTCATTCTGTTGCCCAGGCTAGAGTACAATGGCACGCTCTTGGCTCACTGTAACCTCCGCCTCCTGGGTTAAAGTGATTCTCCTGCCTCAGCCTCCCAAGTAGCTGAGACTACAGGCACATGCCACCATACTTGGCTAATTTTTTTTTTTTTTAACTTTTAGTAGAGATGGTGTTTCACCAGGTTGGCCAGGCTGGCCAGGCTGGTCTTGAACTCCTGACCTCAGGTGATCTGCCCACCTCAGCCTCCCAAAGTGCTGGGATTACACACATGAGCCACTGTACCAGGCCTATTCTGGGTATTGCAGTAATGCTGCAATAAACTTGGGAGTGTAGGTATCTCTTAGATATACTGATATCTTTTCTTTTAGATGCATAATCCAGTAGTTCTGGATCATACAGTAGTTCTATTTTTTAGTTTTTTGAGGAACCTCCATAATGTTTACCACAGTGATTGTACTAATTTACATTCCCACCAATAGTATATAAGAGTTCCCTTTTCTCTGAATTTTCACCAGCAACTGTTATTTTTCAGCTTTTTAACAACAGCCACTTAAACCGGGGTGAAATGATATCTCATTGGGTTTTTTCTTTTTTGATTTGCATTTTCTAAAAGTCACTCAGATTATTTTGTCACCCGGGTACTAAGCCTAGTCCTCAATAGTTACTTTTTCTGATCTTCTCCTTCCTCCTACCCTTTACCCTCAAGTAGGCCCCAGTATCTGTTGTTCCCCTTTGTGTCCATGAGTTCTCACATGACGCACTCCCCCCTTTTTTCTAATTAAGACAGAGTCTCACTCTGTCACCCAGGCTGGAGTGCAGTGGCAGAATCTCGGCTCATTGCAACCTCTGCCTCCCAGGTTCAAGCAATTCTCCTGCCTCAGCCTCTGAGTAGCTGGGACTACAGGCACACACCACCAGACCTGGCTAATTTTTGTATTTTTAGTAGAGACAGGGTTTCACCATGTTGGTCAGGCTGGTCTCCAACTCCTGACCTCAAGTGATCCACCCGCCTCGGCCTCCCAAAGTGCTGGGATTATAGGCATGAGCCACTGTGCCCGGCCTAGACATCCAGTTTGAAATAGCATCCACATGCATATGCACTTAAAAGTTGAGAATCACTGATATGTTACCACAGAGTGATTCAGAAACAACTAGACTATGATATAAAGAAACTGACAATATAATTTTTAAATAAAATCAGATAACAAGATAGAGAGTACTTTACATTTTCAACAGTACTGAATACATAAAGTTTTCTAAATCAACTGCAAGGCATCCCTAATTACTTTTTTTTTGGAGGCAGAATGTTGCTCTTTGCCCAGGCTGGAGTGTAGTGGCATGATCTAGGCTCACTGCAACCTCCATCTCCCAGGCTCAAGCAATTCTCCTGCCTCGGCCACCCAAGTAGCTGGGATTACAGGTGCACATCATCATGCCTGGCTAATTTTGGTAGTTTATGTAGAGATGGGGTTTCACCATGTGGCCATGCTGGTCTTGAACTCCTGGCCTCAAGTGATCTGCCCGCCTCAGCCTCCCAAAGTGCTGGGATTACAGGCGTGAGCTACTGTACCTGGCCTCTAATTACTTTTTGTATATTAAAGAAATGATAAAGATATTTCATAATTACTTTATGTATATTAAAAAGATGAGAAATGCTCTTACATGCTAAGGATGTCATTTTTGGAAAAATAGTTTTTGGTGAAATTAGCAAATTTAAAACATGTGACTTCAGCAGTAGCTTTAAAGATAATTTTATATGATCACACAACTAACTGTTGGCAAACAAACTACCAAATCCCACTCCTGAGCTTTTTATGTAACCCACCATGCTTTCCTGGTATCACTAGCACAAAACTTAGAGAATAAATGCTTCTAAGGGAAAAAATAGTTAAGCACTATTGTTGGAGGGATTCCTGTTGGCAGTTTATCACTGATGAGTTGATAGCATTGGATCCCATGTGAATTAATGGCTTGTCTCAGCGGGCCCATAACTTGACTGTCCATAAGAATTAACTGGAGGCCTCTTTTAAAAGATTTCTGGGCCAATCCAAGACCTATTGAATTGGACTCTGGAAAAGTGGGGCCCGAATACATTTGTTTTTTTTAAAGATGGGGTTTCACCATGTTGGTCAGGCTGGTCTTGAACTCCCGACCTTAGGTGATCTGCCCACCTTGGCCTCCAAAGTGCTTGTATTACAGGCGTGAGCCACCACCCTGGCCTCCGAATACATTTTTAAAAGCCCCCAGGTTACTCAGATGCTGGGACAGTTTGCGAACCTCTATTTCTCTGTTACCCCTGGATCATGAGCGTATGAATAACATGGGAGCTTGTTAGTAGAACCTCAGATCCATCCCAGGTCTACTGAATCTGAAATTGCATTTAAAAAGCTCTCTAGGTGCACACAGGAGTTTAAATTGCATTTAACAAGCTCTCTAGGTGCACATAGGAGTTTAATGGTACTGCCCTAATTACTTCTATACTGCTTATTCCAGGAATTAACTTCTCCCAAACAGCAAAATCATAAATACATCCCATTCTGCCACCAAAAATTCCACAAGATTAAGGAAAATGAAATTCTTATTGCTCTAATTAAACTTTACCTTTAACAGTGTTTAGAAAGAAAAACTATTCAGAAGAAAATAAAAATAACTGTAACTAAATTATAACTTAAAATCTTACTTTCTATCACTAAATCATACACTGTATATAGTATATACTTACAGTTTATCTCTGAGCGTGTTTTTTCTTCTCTCACATTTCTACTTGTTGAGTGAATTCTATGTGGTACAGCAACAAGAGGCTAGAAAAGAACAAAAGCAACGATATGCAGCATTTGGTAATCAAGTCATAGTTTGGTCCACAAAATTACCCAAATAGGAAAAAACGCTTCGTTTTAAGTAAAAACACTTCAAGTAAAAACGAAAGCAAAATACAACTTTGCAAATTCTTTTTAACAAAGAGCAAATCACAACAGCAGCTCAAACTTTGAAGGTGAAAAAATATTTTTATTATCCACAACATAAATTATTATTTGTACTAGAAGGGGCACTTCTTTGGCTCGATTAAATACATGTGAAATTAAACATAATAGTAACAAATTTTGCTTATTTGTATGTGCAACATCAGATTTATCTCGATCTATTCTACAAAGATGAACCAAGTTCACTTGAGTATTCTGGATCTATTCTGACATCAAGAAATTCTGAAGGGAAAGGAAACACAACACGGTAAACATTATCATTTGCATCTATCATTCAATGACGGCTAGGCTTAGGAGTTAAGGTTTATTTTTCGATTTACAATTTTTTGAAATAATATTAAAAAACCACACACATTTACAGATGATAATTGTGTTTCACTTTCAGCATAATTTGAATCATAACTGATTTAATTAAGATTCTCCAAAATTACGTAACTTATGTTTATGTGAGAACATACAGTATTTTATGGTTTTCAGAATCTTTTTTCTTCTTTATTAAAAAAATGCTCTTTACTCCATCTCAGTTTCTCTTGATGATAGATGTACCATTGTAATTTCCATAAGTAGGAAATATACCAATATTCAATTATTTGCCTTTAATTTGCAAAGAAGATTCACGCCTTGAAATTATTTATAGAGCCTAATTAAATGTGATCACAAAGGAGTACTGGAAAACTTATACTCTGTCCAATATGAGATGTGTCAAAGGCCTCCAACATTAGAAAAAGCAAAAGCTGAAAAATATGATTTAGAGAAACCCTTTGAAAATTGAACCGCTAGCATGTCAGGAACAAACTGATAACTAACTCAAGAAATCAAATGATTGTAAGAAAGACTATCCAGTTGTACAAAAGCCATATTTCACTCTTTACAACAGAGGTGAACTGGAGACTTGACTGATTATTTTCTCTTCACATGTACCAATTCAGATGGTTGGATAAGAAAATAGTATTGTTTTCCAAAAATTTCTTTTGACAATGAAATATTTCACGTATAAAAGGAGCAAGGGATTGCCACAAGATTTTGTTAAATGAAGCCAGGGAATGAAAGATACCCACCCTGAAATTAAAGGAGGCAACAGAATGTTAGGTACAATCTTCTGATATGCTAAATAATTTGTTTTCTAACAATGAAAGATTACACTTAACAACTCTAAAATGGTATTACATTTACCAGAATTTCAAATAAGCAGAATTGATTCTAAAATAGTTCATCTGAACTTAAAAAGCTGGACTTCTAAAAGGATATCCTTTAGCATCATTAGACAAAGGCCATGGAGATATATTCTTAAAAATTAAAAATTATAGAAAAATCTATTCTAAAATTCACATGGAACCAAAAAAGAGCCCCAATAACCAAAGCAATCCTAAATAGAACGACACTACAGGCATCACATTACCTGATTTCAAACTATACTACAAGGCTACAGAACCAAGAGAGAATAGTACTGGTATAAAAACAGACACACAGACCAATGAAACACAACAGAGAGCCTAGAAATAAAGCCACACACCTACAACTATCTGATCTTTGACAAACCTGACAACAAGAAGCAATGGAGAAAGAACTCCACATTCAATAAATGGTGCTAGGATAACTGGTTAGTCATATACAGAAGATTTAAACTGGACTCCTTCCTTACACAATATATGAAAATCAACTCAAGATGGATTACAGGCTTAAATGTAAAATCTAAAACTACAAAAACCCTTGAAGAAAACCTAGGAAATACCATTCCAGATAGCCATGAGCAAAGATTTCATGATGAAGATGCCAAAAGCAACTGCAACAAAACCAAAAACTGACAAATGGGATCTAATTAAACGAAACGGCTTTGGCAAAGCAAAACAAACTATCAACAGAGTAAACAGCCAACCCACAGAATAGGAGAAAATTTTTGCAAACTATGCATGACCGAGATCTAATATTCTGAATCTGTAAGAATCTTAAACAAATTAACAAGGAAAAAGCAAACAATTCCATTAAAAAGTGGGCAAAGGACATGACAGATATTTTTCAAAAGATATATATGCAGCCATCAAGAATATGAAAAAAATGCTTGAACATCACTAATCATTGGAGAAACGCAAATCAAAACCACAATGAGATACCATCTCACACCAGCCAGAATAGTTATTATTAAAAAGTCAAAAAATAACAGATTTTGGCAAGGCAGCAAGGAAAAAGGAACACTTACACACCGCAGGTGATAATGTAAACTAGTTCAGCTACTGTGAAGAGCAGTTTGGGGATTTCTCAAAGAACTTAGAACTACCATTCAACCAAGCAATGCCATTACTGGGTATATCCCCCAAAGGAAAATAAATCGTTCTGCCATAGACACATGCACATGTTATGTTCATCGCAGTACTATTCACAATAGCAAAACACAATAGCAAAGATACTGAATCAAACTAACTGCCCAACAACAGTAGACTGAATAAAGAAAATGTGGTACAGACACATAGTCATAAAAAAGAATGAGATAACGTCCTTCCCAGCAACAAGGATGGAGCTGGAGGCCATTATCCTAAGTGAACTAACACAGGAACAGAAAACCAAATTCCACGTTCTCACTGGTAAGTGGGAGCTAAACATTGAGTACACATGGATACAAAGAAGAGAATAGTAGACACAGGGGCCTACCTGAGTTTGAGAGAAGGGTGAGGATAAAAAACTACCTACTGGGTACTAGGCTTATTACCTGGGTGACAAAAGAGTATGTACCTCAATCCCCTTGTGATACACCATTTATCTATAGAACCAACCTGCACATGTACCCCGAAACTAAAAAAGAAACTCAATGAAATTTTTCAAGGTCACTAATAAAAATGGTTGAGATTTTTAAAATCAAAATTTAGCCTTTAATTTCTAAATACAAACACTCTCATTTTTCTCTATAAATGTAATATATACTAGTCATAGACACCTGTGACAACAGGCTTTTAATAATTAATACATGATATTCAGAGAAGCGATGATGAAAATAATCATTCTAATAAATGGCATTTAAAGAAACAAGCCATTCACAATGATGCATGGTGTCTATTTTTTTAAACAATGCTTTACATGCTATGTGATGAAAATTATTTTTATTACTTCTTGAAAAAAACCCTGCCCTTATAAACCATTCATGTTTATTCAACTTTCATAATCTTAAAGTTCTATGATTATTGTATCATCAAATAATATAAATACAAGTAACAGGGCCTTTGCAATGGGAGCTAGATGAGAATGTAAAGTTTGTAGGAAATGAAGGAAAGACAAAGACAATATGATAAATCCTAGTTAACATAAGCCAGTGGTTTTTGACCAGGGTCAATTTTGTCCCTGAGGAGACTTTTGGCAATATCTGGGAACATTTTTTGATGTTACAACTGGGGATTAAAGGGTATTAACTGGCAACTAATGGGAAGAGTCCAGAAATACAACTAAACATTCTGGAATGCACAGGGCAGCCCCCCCAAAATAAAGGACAGTCTGGCCCAAAGTCTCCCACTATTACTGTGTGCAAGTCTAAGTCTCTTTGTAAGTCATGAAGAACCTGCCTTATGTAACTGGGTGTTCCTGTATTGGGTGCATATATATTTAGGATCATTAGCTCTTCTGGTTGTATTGATCCTTTCACCACCATGTAATGTCCCTCTTTGTTTCTTAGGGTCTTTGTTGCTTTAAAGTCTGTTTTATCAGAGATGAAAATTGCAGCTTTGTTTTTTATTGCATTTGTTTTTGGGTTTTTGGTCATGAAATCGTTGCCTAAGCCAATGTCTAGGAGGGTTTTTCCAAGATTATCTTCTAGGACTTTTACAGTTTCAGGTCTTAGATTTAAGTCCTTAATCCATCTTGAGGTGATTTTTGTATATATAAAGTGAGAGATGAGGATCTAGTTTCATTCTCCTACATGTGGCTTGCCAATTATCCCAGCACTATTTGTTGAACAGGGTGTCCTTTCGCCACTTTATGTTTTTGTTTGCTTTGTCAAAGATCAGTTGGCTGTAAGTATTTGGCTTTATTTCTGTGTTCTCTATTCTGTTCCATTGGTCTATATGCCTATTTTTATACCAATACCATGTTGTAGTTGTGACTATGACCTTATAGTATAATTTGAATCAAGTAGCATGATGCTTCTATGTTTGTTCCTTTTGCTTAGTATTGCTTTGGCTATGCGGGCTTTTTTGTTGTTGTTGTTTTATATGAATTTTAGAATTATTTTTTCTAATTCTGTGAGGACTGATGGTGGTATTTTGATGGTGATTACATTGAACTTGTTTTGGCAGTATGGTCATTTTCACAATATTGATTCCACCCATCCATGAGCCTGGGATGTGTTTCCATTTGTTTGTGTCATCTATGATTTCTTTCAGCTTTTTTTTTTGTAGTTTTCCTTGTAGAGGTCTTTTGCCTTTTTGGTTACGTATATTTCTAAAGATTTCATTTTTTTGCAGTATTGTGAAAGGGGTTGAGTTCTTGATTTGATTCTCCACTTGGTTGCTGCTGGTGCATAGAAGAGATATTGATTTGTGTACATTAATCTTGTATCCAGACACTTTGCTGAGTTCTTTTATAGTTCTAGGAGCTTTCTGGAGGGGTCTCTGGAATTTTCAAGGTAAATGATTATATCGTAAGCAAACAGTGACAGTTTGACTTCCTCTTCACTGATTTGGATTCCCTTTCTCTCTCTTCTATGACTGCTCTGGCTAGGACTTCCAGTACTATGTTGAAGAGGAGTGGTGCGAGTGGGCATCCTTGTCTTATTCCAGTTCTCAGTTCTCAAAAGCTTTCAACTTTTCTCTATTCAGTATTATGTTGGCTATGAGTTTGTCATGGATGGCTTTTATTACATTGACGTATGTCTCTTGTATGCTGATTTTGGTGAGACTTTTAATCATAAAGAGATGCTGGATTTTATCAAATGCTTTTTCTGCATCTATTGATATGATCATGTGATTTTTGTTGTAACTTCTGTTTAGGTAGTGTATCACATTTATTGACTTGTGTATGTTAAACCATCCCTTCATCCCTGGCATGAAACCTACTTGATCATGGTGGATTATCTTTTTGATATGTTGTTGTATTTGGTTAGCTAGTATTTTGTTAAGGATTTTAGCATCTATGTTCATTAAGGATATTGGTCTGTAGTTTTCTTTCTGAGTTATGTCCTTTTCTGTTTTTGGTATTAGGGTGATGCTGGCTTCATAGAATGAACTAGGTGGGGAGGGTTCCTTCTTTCTCTGTCTTGTGGAATAACATCAAAAGGATTAGTACCAATTAGTCTTTGAATGTCTGGTAGAATTCTGTTGTGAATCCGTCTGGTCCTGGACGTTGTTTTTGGAAATTTTAAAATTATTGTTTCAATCTCACTGCTTGTTATTGGTCTCTTCAGGGTATCTAATTATTCCTGATTTAAGCTAGGAAGGTTGTATTTTTCCAGGAATTTATCTATCTCTTCTAGGTTTTCTACTTCATTTGTGTAAAGGTGTTCATAGTTGCCTTGAATGATCTTTCCTATTTCAGTGGCGTTAGTTGTAATACCTACTGTTTCACTTCTTAATGAGGATATTGGGATTTTCTCTCTTCTTTTTTTGGTTAATCTTGCTAATGGTCTGTCAATTTTATTTAGCTTTTCAAAGAACCAGCTTTGTTTCATTTATCTGTTGTATTTTTTGTTTGTTTGTTTGTTTCAATTTCATTTACTTCTGCCCTGATCTTTGTTATTTCCTTTCTTCTGCTGGGTTTGGTTTGTTCCTGTTTCTCTAGATCCTTGAGGTGTGACCTTAGAATATAAATTTTTGCTCTTTCAGTCTTTTTGATGTAAGTGTTTAGAGCTGTGAACTTTCCACTTAGCAACACCTTTGCTGTATCCTAGAGGTTTAGATAGGTTATGCCATTATTGTCGTTCAGTTCAAACAATTTTTTAAATTTCCATCTTGATTTCGGTTTTGACTGAATGCTCATACAGAAGCAGGTTATTTAATTTCCACATATTTGCATTGTTTTGAAAGTTCCTTTTGGAGTTGATTTCCAGTTTTATTCCACTGTGGTCTGATAGAGTGCTTAATATAATTCAAATTTCTTAAACTTATTGAGGCTCATTTTATGGGCTATCATATGGTCTATCTTGGAGAGAAAGTCTGAGGTTATCACCGTATAGAGTTCACAAAAGATGCGTATACAGACATGCTTGATATGTAAAAATATTTAAGTATACAAATAATTACTATGCCCACATTTATAATCATAGTGTAACTTACAAACTGACAAAAGGAAAAAAAAAATGAAGCAAGTAACTGACAACGTATTTGGTAAACTTTTAAATAACAATGTTAGAGAAAATATTTCCATAAATATGGAACTCTGTGAAACAATAATTACAAATATATGAATGTTTTTATTATATGAAAAGCCAGCTGGTTATGTATACAGTTTTTATATTGTAAGTATGGAGTCTGGCTTATTTAAGAAAAGATATTTTTGTTGTTTACATCCTTCTTTTTATTTTGACTTTAATTTTAACTGAAGCATTTATTTACAAATTCATCTTCATTACCTTGTGTTTAAATTTTCAATTACTCCATTTTTTTTTCACATTGACTGCTATATGAGCATGACATCTTGAGTTTTCTACAGTTAGGAAGTGTCTGTAATTATAAATAAAAATTTTTTTCTCATTACCAATATAATACACATTCTGCTTTATACATTCTGAATGTGTATAAATGTATGTAAAATGTATACGTATGTAAGATGTATATGAATGTATATAAGAATGGAAGATTTCCTATTAAGTTTTTACACCCTCTTGGGAGTTTAGCGAGTAGATAACGCATGTATAATGGTGTCTGAGTAAATTATGGCACATAATCATCCAACTTTACAATATGCCTGTTGACATATTCCATATTTTGTTCCTTCAAGGTGATCTTTGGCAATTCAGGAAAATGAAGCTTACTGGCTAAGTTATGGAGAAAAATAAAGGAGGAAGAGAAGGAAAATAATACATACTCTATTTTATACTCAGTATAATCTTTTTCCCTATTGCATAAAAAAGGGTTTGCTTTGTATTCTCCCTAATGCAGACCAATATGGTATTTCTTATAACACATATATTTTAAACAAATTATAAAAAGCAAGACATGGCTCCAGTAAAAAAAATTTTTACTTTCTACTTGTAGTTTAGTATGATCATCATTCAGTTATATGATTGACCAGATCATTCTGTCTGATAAAGTCATTATGATAAATGATATACACAGAGATAAACACAATTTTTTTTCGGTAACTACAAAAAAAGGGAAGAATATAATGATTAATTTTCAATACAGTATGCAGATTGAAATTCAAAGTTATAATTAATTGACAAATGGTGTGTTTCTTTATATGTGCATACACACACACACACGTGCACACACACACACCTGGGTTGCAGGAGAGGGTGGTTAAATCAGTGAGAGAATGGATTTGGCCTGTGTTCGTCACATCAAGAGGAAAAGAAGCAATTGCTCCTTAAATGGAAACTATGTAAACCTAAAAGTAAATTATAGCCTATGGGGTTTTGGAATTTGCTTTGAAATAATTTGTTTCTAATACCTTGTCTTTAAAACTGAGTTGGAGCAATTAAAACAGGAAGCTAGCATTATATAATCAATTTGTCTATCAGAATTTGAAACAGGAAATTTCAGATAATTTAATAAACATAAAATGGAATGATAAAAGGAACTCAATTATGAGACTGAACAACACTCTCAACCATCAGCAAGGATACCTAAATAGTTGAATGATTCCAAAGAGTATGAATGGCAAACTTTAAATAGCAAATCATTTAATGGTACTTCAGAATGATTGAAAAATAAAGAGAAATTGAGGATAAGGTCATTTGGCTGTTTACAAAACTATAAAGTTAACTTCTGGGAAAGATAATTCATGAGAATGTAAAAATATAGATCTCCTTCAGTGAATATGAAGAGCAAAAACACAATAAGTAGACAGCTAATGATGAATTTGTTCTGGTCACTGAAGTCACTCTGTTTAATCTCCAACTAAATTATTCATTTACATTTTGCTTTGCTCTGCTTCCTTGACTACTTCTCTTCACTGAATATATGTAAAACAACTAATCTTGTGATCCCTATGATTTTAATCTACGTTTGAACTTTTTTCTATTTTTATTTGGCCTGTCAAATTCCATATACTTATGGAAATATGCCACCTTATATTTCCATGGATTTCCTCGAATGTTTCAGCACTTCCTTAAATATGTAAGCATTTTATCAAAGGCAACTATGTACATGACATAATTAATTCTATTTTGTACTGTTACCCCTTAAGTTTAAGTATCAAGATATTTCCTTACATAATACTATGTAAGAAGAAATTCTATTCCTTGTGTTTTTTGGGAAAAACAAACAAACTAAACTTTTTTATTTGCATATTCAATGGTTGATCAAATTCTATTTTAATCTAAAGCCCTTTGAGGGGTTTCAATATAACACCATGAATTTATTCACAACCAACCTAAGAAAAACAGACCTTTGATATTTTAGAGGAATTAGCAGGCATATTGAGACACCTTGTCCCAGACCAATCAAGAATAGCAGTTACAGCGTGCTGACTACCTTTGCTTGCCAGCACCTCAGCTTCTCTAATCCCATAAGATCAGGACTGTCTGATTGCTTTCAATTCATTGCCCTGACACAGTTGGTTAGCACATAATTTTGTTCTATTTATCAACCTGAATCTTTGTTCTTCATCATCAAATCCCCATATTTAATTATGAGCTAGTTACTTTAAAAGGTGAAGAATACTAAATTCTCCGCAGGCTTTTTATGAAATAGTTGATTAAAATAATTTCAAGTTTATATTATTCCCACTGTCTTGTGGACAGATGAAATTCAATAAGCTATCAGTAATTCTAATGGTAAACATCAAAATGCAGTTGGCCAACTTTTCTCTAATAGTTCTGTGTAAATATCCTCATCTTCAGATTGGCAAGACTGTATTCATATACATGTCATTAATCACTTTCCAATTATGTAATTGAAATATAATTTTAAGTGATTTTTCTTTTTCTTTATGAACTTGCAATCCAAAGACAAATAATGCTACTTCAGTATTTTCTCCTTTTTACCTTTATTCCGTGACTGGCTTGTTCTTCTTCTTAAAAAACAAAAAAATTGGTCTAATGTCAAAATGAAACTCCATCAGATGCCCAGTGGACTTTAGTAGTACTCTTTTCTCTGTCATCAGTTGACTTTTGCCTTTCCCTTAAGAATCCTTCACATGCCCCCATTGCACTGTGGATCCTATCCTAGATCTTCCTATAGATTTCCTCTTAATTGACTCTCTTCAAGATACTACCTGTGCTCTAATTCTTGTTTCGTCTTCTATATCTTATACTCATTATTACTTCCTCTGAATAAATTTGTTCTACTTCTTACAGTGTCTTTCGGTAATGTCTATCTGTGATGCAAAGACAGATGTGTGTGTGTGTGTGTGTGTGTGCGCGTGCGCATGTGCAGCAGTGGTGGGGTGGAGGAGTATAGTTCAGTGGCAGATGAATGTCATCTACCTGTCCATGTTTAATTAAATGCATCAACATAATTTAAGCATTTTAGATGTTCCTTTTAGTGGAACACTTGAAAGCAGTTATTTTATTGAAGAAATTTTATTTAATTATTAATTTTTCTAATCCAAATGCTACCAAACTAAAGAAAGATTACTGGAGATAAGACTAATTTTAAATAAAAACTCTGTAGGTAATAAAATAAAGGAGATGATAATGTTTATACAAATTGCAAGTTTTAGGAATATGGTTCCTAAAACTGAAAACTCTAGGAACAACTTGATAATAAATTAACCTAACATAGTTAATAGCAGTGAACTTCTTTGACAGTATTTTTTAAGGCACTAAAACAATCAATACATGTGAAAATGTTTATATTGGGAAGGCTACCATTCTGTATATCACACTAAATATTATAAGGAAAAACACAGGGGTGTTGCTGAAAGACATACTGAAAATTGATATAAGGACAAAAGAATGTGATTTTTCAGGAAAAGAAAAAAAAACTTCATTCAAATTCCCACTTTGTTATTTATCATTCTTGATCACTTTATGTTTCCTGAATTTCTTCATATGTTAGTTGGAGATGAAAATATCTAAAATTCTGTTACTTTCGTTGTGTGATAATTAATTGAATTAAACTCTATAAAATCCCTTTGGAAAATTAAGACAATATGAATATATTAGTTACAATCAACAGTTTGTATATCGATATTTAAAGAATGCTTCCTGCATTCATTTTATTTATTTTCCATCACAATTGCATGACAGAATCTATGATATTCCATAACAAAATATTAAAAAGAAATATGTGTATTAATATAGCAATTCAAGTTTATTTTCTCATCTATCCATCTATCTTTCCATCCATCTATATACTCATTAATCAAAGCAATCATGAAGTTCCTCCAATAGGTGTTTGTTGAGCACTTACTCTATGAAAAGTAGCTTGCAAAGTTCTGGTGACAAAAAGCTATGAATATAATTTTCTCTCTACCTTCAAAACTTTAGTCATGGACCCATTTTTATTAGACAAGGATATTATAAGACAATAAATTACCACGGGAAAGTTTTAGCAGAGGAATGGCACAGTTATTTTTTGTTTGTTTGTTTTATTTGTTTTGTTTTTGGAAGCAAGTAGAGGATAGGCTGAATGAGAGGACACACACAGCACTAAAAGTTTGGAGACAATATCAGTATGATTCAATGTAGCATAAAAACTATTCTAGATATTTTAATCAAGAATGGAATTAGTACAGAAAACAAGGGATTGCAATACAGTTGGAAGGGCTAATGGGGCTTGTTCTAGGCAAGGCTACCACAAATGATTTCCAAAATAATAGAACTTTAGGATTGCCTCTAGCCCACAGTGGCCTTGATTGACAGCTACAGTAACCAACCGCTAAAAGTAAGGGATTTTGCCTCTGCCACACTTTTGCCTTCTTAGGATCATGTGAGTGTATCCAGTTGGCTGAACCCATTGAGATTCCAGACTTCTGGCTTCAAGGAAGTCTGGGAAATGTATTTTCAGCTTTCTAAATTCTTCAATCAGATTGAAGACTCAAAGTTGAAATTGAATTGAGTCAGCCAGTCAAGCTTCTCCAGCACAGAGGCCATAGGATGGGTGGGAGATGATGAGTGCCTGAATTAACCTAACAGTAGTTGCAGTGAAGAGGAAGGGATACATTCTTGTACATATCTTAGATACTTCTTAGAGGGAATAAAATGGAGGATTTGGGTAGATTTTCGGTTTCCTATCAGAACATGAAGGTATTAACTGAAATAGAGAATGTATAAAATGGAATAATGGCAGACTGCGAGTTCTCCATTTGCAAAACATTCAGATAAAAGGATAAATCATTGACTTTCTTAGTTACCTATTGCTGTGTGACATCTTATCCCCACACTTAATGGCTTAAAATAACGCACATTTGTTATCTCGCGGTTTCTCTGGATCAATAATCCAGACACAGCTTAGCTGGGCCCTTGGCTCCAATCTCTCCATCCCGTTAATTGAGGATGTTTGATACATTTGTACTGCTGTTAGATTGCATTGTCATAATCTGCTTTTCTTCCTGAGATATTGTGACCTCTTACTGATTATTAAAATTTGCATTCATTAATAGTGGTTCACTCTTTGTGCTATAAAATATTATGGGTTTTGACAAATCTATTATGTCATATATCCTCTGTTAAAGGGAAAACTTGAACCAAATTACATGTAAAAGAGTTTAAAGGACCAAAGAACAATTCGCCAAGTGGGCAGTCTCTTCAGCCAGGGTAGGCTCAGAGACTCCAGCACAGCCATGTGGTAAAAGAAAATTGATGGACAGAGAAAGGAAAGTGATATACAGAAAATGGAAATGAGACACAGAAACAGCCACAGTGGTACAGCTCAGCATTTGCCTTATATGAACGTGGTTTGAACAGTTGGCTACTTTTGATTGGCCAAAATTCAGTGATTGACACAAAAGTAGATCACAGTCTATATGAAATTCCATGTAAGTTGTAGTTCATGATGTGCAAAGAAACTTTTAGGCCAAACTTAAAATACGTAATGAGGCTCTCCTTACATATTTGTAATGTAGCTTTTTCAAGCTGGCATCTTTCACTTTAGAGTATGAATGCAAAGTTCCTCCAAGTCTTTGTGTGAGTTACTAACTCCTTTTTTTTGTGTGTCACTGAATAATATTAATTGCATAGAAGCAGTACAGTTTGTTTAGCCTTTGACTTATTGAAGGACGTGTTGGTTGCTTCCAGAATTTGGCAGTTATAAATAAAGCCACTATAAACATTTGCATGCAGGCTTTTATGCTTCAAAATTAATTCAATTTATTATTGAATTGAATTATATACCTAGCGGCAAAATTGTGGGATTTTATAAGACTATGTCATCTTTGTAAGAAATGTACAAGCAGTCTTCCAAAGTGACTGCACGATATTGCATTCTCATCAGCAGTGAATGAGGGTTCCTGACGCTTTTGGCCCTCACTAGCATTTTACAACATCAGCGTTTTTTTGACTTTAAAGATTTTAATAGGTGGGCAATACTATCTCCTCATAGTTTTAATTTGAATTTTTCTGTTGATAAATGATGTTAGGTATACTTTGCCATCTGCCTATCTTCTTTGGTGAGGTGTGTGTTTATATTTTGGCCAATTATATTTTTGGGGTTTTTTTGGTTGAATTTTAAATTTTATTTGTATATTCTGAATACAAGTTCTTTATCAGGTATGTGTTTTGCAAATACTCTCTGCCCATATCTAGCTTATCATTTTTTTAACACTGTATGTTGCAAAGCAGATGTATTTACTTTTAATATAGCCTAATTTATCAACTTTTTGTTTCACAAATTATGCATTCTCAAATGCATAAAAACTGATCATAAAATCCATGGTCACATCTCCTAGATTTTCATCTAGGAATATTGTAGTTTTGCATTTTACATTTAGGTCTATGAACAACTAAGCTCATTTTTTGAAAGGTGTAAAGTCTATGTCTAGACTTTTCTTTTCATATTAATATCCAACTGTTTCTGCACCAATTATTGGAAACACTGGTATCCAATGACTTACCTTTCTTCATTTGTCAAAGAGGAGTTAATTATATTTACTTGAATCTATTGTGATCTCTCTATTTTAGTCTGTTTATTTATGCATTTTCCATGCAGTACTGATAGAGACAAGTGGCAGAGATATTCCAGGGAGAAAATGACAGGGTTTTGGTGAAGGCCCCACCCTCAAGCCTGGAAACGTGGATCAAAGTGAGAACTTTTCATCTCTGTTTTTCCAATTGAATTTTGCCTTTTCCAAAACCACCTGTGGCTTACTCTGCCCCTCATCCTGTACCCATAAAAGCCTCAGGCTCCACTGGCAGAGAACAGAGAAGGGGAGAAATAAAGGCAGTTGGACATCAGAGACTGCAGTTTGATGTCCCAGAGAAGCAGCTTGACTTCAGAGAGAGAACTTGACAGCTTTACTTTGGAGAGGAGTCTGGCTGGGGATGGCTAGACTCCAGGGGAAGATCATCTTCCTGCTCCATCCCCTTTCCAGCTTGCCTTCCCACTGAAAGCCACTTTCATGGGCAATAAAATCCGCCATATTCACCATCCTTCGATTCATTTGTGTGACCTGATTTTTCCTGGATGCGAAGCAAGAGCCCAGGTGCCACAGATGTAGACACTAAAGACTGTCACACTGACCCTGTGCCCTTACTGGCAGAGAGCAACCACCTCATGCAAAAAGGCAGAGGGCCTACTGAGGTGTTTAACACTTAAGCTGTCCGTGGACAGCAAAGCTAAAAGAACACTGTTATACACTCCCTCTGGGGCTTCTAGAGTCATTGGTACTCCCCACTAGACACTGCCATGGGTCATACAGGGAGTTTTGCTTCTGCCAGCACCCAAAAACACTCACTCTGGCTCCTACACTTGCTCACCTTCCTGCTCCTTCTCCTTCAAGGGGTTGAGAGCTGCAGACTGAGTAAGTAAGGCACCCCTGTCACAAAGTCCGAAAAGGAATCAAGGAAAAGTTCCTGTTTCAGTGCTTTGGCAAAAACTTGAGTCAGCCTGGTGCATTGGCTCACGCCTGTAATTCCAGCACTTTGGGAGGCCAAGGCAGGTGGATCACAAAGTCAGGAGTTCGAGACCAGTCTGGCCAATATAATGAAACCCCATGTCTACTAAAAATACAAAACAGTTAGCCAGGCATGGTGGCAGGCACCTGTAATCCCAGCTACTCAAGAGGCTGAGGCAGAGAACTGCTTGAACCTGGGAGATGGAGGTTGCAGTGAGCTGAGATTGCGCCACTGCTCTCCAGGCTAGGTGACAGAGTGAGACTCCATCTCAAAACAAACAAACAAACAAACTCAAAAAGCAAAAACAAACTTGAGTCAATGATAAAGAAAAGTTATGAGAGTTAAAATGCTTCTCTAGTTCCCACTCATAATTCACTGATTTTTATTTCTGTAGCTTATAATCTGAGGTTAATTCTATCCAATAATACTTTCATTGTAGTAAGTGGATAATTTTTATATTTAGATATTGCTTTTGGTTTCTTTTTTTAACTTCCAGTTCTCTCTTCATTCTTTGGCAGATGTACGTAAATATAATAACTCTTTTAATGTTATCATATGATAATTTAATCATCTCTGTCAATTTTATGCTTCTATTGACTATTTTCCCCCCAATTGTAAGTCTCATTTTCTTGTTTGTATGTGCAGTATTTTAAAAATCCAAGTTAAAAATATTGCGAATTTCTGACCAGGTGCAGGGGCTCATGCCTATAATCCCAGCATTTGGGTGAATCACTTGAGGCCTGGAGTTTGAGACCAGTCTGGCCAATATGGTGAAACCCCGTCTCTACTAAAAATACAAAAATTAGCCAGGCATGATGGCAGGTGCCTGTAATCCCAGCTAGTCAGGAGGCTGAGGCAGGAAAGTCACTTGAGCCTAGGAGGTGGAGGTTGTAGTGAGCCAAGATGGCCCCACTGCACTCCAGCCTAGACAACAGAGCAAGACTCTGTCTCATATATATATTGCAAAGTTCATCTTGGATACCAGATTTTGTGTCTTCTTTTAGAATATTTACCTTCTAGAATATTTTCTGGCCAATAGATAAGTGACTTGTAGATTACCTGTATGCTTTTGAGGCTTGCTTTGAAGGTGTTTATTTGCTGGATTTGGAATTATCTTAACTTTAAGGCCAAGTTAGTTGTACTTCTAAGATGTGGCCATTCTGCTGTCTCCACTGTAGATCCCAAGTACTCAGTACATTTTAATTTAAATCATCCTTGGCCCTCTGTGTGCTATGGAAATTACTAACCCTACAGTTTGTAGGTAATTGTTTTTCCTCAGAAATGTTCTTGCTAGGTAGCATGGATTTTTTATTTTATGCATGCACAGATTAGTGGTCTGCTAATGTCTCAGTGACACCCTATGACAATTTCTGTTCCTCAAATCCTAGATGTCTGGCCCTCTCCTTGTCTTCTTACTTCAGGAGGAATGCTAGATTTCATTTCAATTGCAATGCAGCAATTTTCTCCAATTTGAAGGTATTAGCAGTGGCAAGATCTTAATTTTCTTTTGTTTCCTTAACAGTCACATAGTCCTGTGATACATATTGGTCAATGTTTGAGTTCTTTCTTGATATATTTTCAGCTTCCTAGCTGTTTCCAGTTAGAGGACAATTTGGTGCTTTGTTATTCTCTCACAGCTGGAATTAGAAATTGCCCTGAGCACTTCCTTTGAACTTCCTTCATGTATCAGGAAAATTTTGTCCATTACGAATAAAATTTTTCAAAATTTGAAACAATAGCTCATTTCTCATTTTTAAAAAATTCTTGCATAGACATGAGACTTGCATTCTGTAAATAGTGATTTTTAATAGTAATGTAAGAAAATCTGTATTCAATAAAATCCATTCTCTGGATAAAGTGAAGTAGACATTCTGAATTTGGGGTGTGGTATTGCTGGAGTTTCTGACATTCAAAGCCGGAGTAGTTGCAGAACTATCTACTGTTACCAGCAGCAATAAAGTTTTTATTGAACAAACGCAGCTCAAAAATGGAATTAATATTGTATTTAGAGGGCTGATGAAAATAGTAATTTTAAAAATTACACAGTATAAACTATCGATAATTGGTAACTATTATTTCTTAATTAATAGGGTGATGGTGTTTAGGAAAATAAATCTTAAATTTCAAACAAAAGCTAAATTTTGTTTTGTCTGCTCTATTACCATTCCTTATTTCTTCTTCACTTTTTCCCTTTCCTTCCTTTTTCCTTTCTGTGCTCCCTTTAATGAAAGCTGTGGATTGGTTTCTTTGTGCCTGATCTGTCTACAGCCCGTGAACTTAATTAAACTTTGCAAATTTATCATGAATTCCAACTGAAAGATGACATTTTTTTACTTAGCATATTATTTTCCCAAAATAAAAGCAATGCAAAGTAAGTCTTCATCTGAGGATATATGTGATGAATAGAAAAAGATCCTCCAAGTTCAGTTCCTTTGCAGGGACACGGGATAAAACTGGAAACCATCATTCTCAGCAAACTGACACAAGAACAGAAAACAAAACACCGCATGTTCTCACTCATAAGTGGGTGTTGAACAGTGAAAACACATGGACTCAGGGAGGGGAACATCACACACAGGGGCCTGTCAGGGGGTGGGGGCTAGGGGAGGGATAGCAGGGGATGGGGAGATAGGGGAGGGATAGCATGAGGAGAAATACTTAATGTAGATGGAGGAGTGATGGATTCAACAAACCACCATGGCACATGTATACCTATGTAACAAACCTGCATGTTCTGCACATGTACCCCAGCACTTAAAGTATTAATAAACAACAAACAACAACAACAACAAACAAAAGCTCCTCCCAGACCAGCCTGGCCAACATGGTGAAACTCCATCTCTACTAAAAAGACAAAAATTTTAGTAGAGATGGATCCTCAAATTTAGCAATCCAATACTCCCATTGTTCTTTGAAGGCCCCATCTCATGCTGCACAAGCCCCTTTAGCCTTCCCCGAGTGAGTTCTCTGCCTTGTTAACTCTAGGGTCCCTCAAGCTCTAGTGTCCTATGTTGACGGCCTTTTAGATTGGAGAAAGATGGGGCAGGCACATCAGCATTAAATCACATACTTGCTACAACATAGTTATGTATGAAACCAGGCGTTGTATTTTCTACTATTTCATAAAGTCTCTTTGAAGTTTCAGTATGGTTATCAGTCTTGGTGAAGATCTATCAAAACCTTATATTCTTTAATTTCTTTCACAGCATTGGGAGAAATTGACTTTCTGCATTAAAGATTATTTATTCTGTAGGAATCATAGTCATCTTTTATTATTTAATTGACTTTTTGGTTATTAAATAAATTTATTCATGCATGTATTCATTTCATGCACTCATAAACTGTATACATTATTGTAATATAAGAAATGATGAAAAGGCATAAAATACAAACTCCTCAGAGAGGTTGTATTTTATGTACTCTATATTAACTTAAGATAAATTTTGTTTTATTTTTTGGGATTTCCAAACCTCCTTTTCTTTCCCTGTGTGTGTGTGTGTGTGTTTCTCTCTCAAATTTATGTCATAATGTTTTTACCCTACATGCCAATACTTGATCAAATAGTGTAGCATCCAACCTATATTTCTTATTATATAAAACAAAAATTCTCAAGAGCTGCCTCATAAATTTTAAAATGATTCTGACATATTTTGAATAAAATTGATCCAGAATGTCTTTTTTCTCCTGAAAATGTTTGACATCATTTCTATGTACCTATGAATGTGATCTATATATGTATGTGTATAAATCATATATGTATGTGTGATCTATATATGCACCTATAAATGTGATCTATATATGTATGTGTATGATCTATATGTGTATGTGTATAGATCATAATATATAAAAATGTGTGCATGTATATATATATGTATATGTCACATACATGAAATATATATATATATCCGTAATATATAAAAATGTGTATGTGTGTGAGTGTATAATTTCTTAGTACTAAACATTAGACCTTGCACTGTCATACATGGTCTCCACGACCTGTCCTTACAGAGCTGGTATGAATGCTTTTCACTTTTCCTCCCAGTACTTTGTTAAGACCCAAGGTTAGTTTGAGATTTAGGGAAGGCATTCTTAGAATAGGGAAAGGATATCTCTGTTTTATGTGGTGAAGCACATTAACTTCTACTGTGAATTTTGAGGAAAGGTTTCAGCTATTGAGAAAGTGTAACTTTATTTTTTATTAGGAGGTGCTATTCCACATATAGAACATATATACATTTATAAGTTCTGTATACATATGTTTATATTTCCTCAGGGTCATTAAAACAAAAATAATTTGTTTAGGACAAAGAAAATTCTACTGTCTGCTATTATCACATAACACTAGTACTCCATTTTGTATATTAAAAATGAGTAGGATCTATCTATACATTATATATATTACTTATATATATTATATATGTATATATAATAACACTGTGGTATTGATTTTATTTTTTCAAAAGAAAAATAACTAAGAAATTATCTCAAAATTAATTATAGAATAGAAATATAAGGAAAAACTTACATAACACATAGCAAAACGTTTCATTGAATCCTTTCTAAAAATGGAACTATCTAAATATTCTGAATCTCTAGTTTGTTATGGAAATTGTGCATACGCATTTTGAAAAATTCCACAGATAAATAGTAAGCATGATCTAGGTTGGAATCCACAGCCATGACACAGTGTCCAAAAGAGAAATTCTTAGATGGAATGGTCTTCAATAAGATAAAAAATATAGTTACATGTAGGGGACCACAAGAAGGGTGACTTTACCTTCGCCAGAAATACATATTCTGTCTATCAATACAGGCTGCCAGAAAAAATAAAATATCCATTTAGTTCAATAATAGGACATGTTTTCCTGGTGAAAAGAAATCAAGGAGCAGTTACATGCTTGAGGCTACCTCAGATATTGCAGCTTCATCTGCCAAGGGTCTCTATCTCTAAAAGCATAATACAGTAGTTATCAACCATATGTTTAGTGAATTGAATATATCTGAAACAGTGCCAATAGTTATGTACATTCTACAGCAAAAAGACTTCTGGGCAAACATGATAAGTGCCAACAGAAGGTTGGAAATTTCACAATATATTACAAAGTTTTCCCACTACAAATTAAATAAGCTTTAATTAGTGACTAACTATAAGACTGAACTATCGGAGATTACATGTTTTAAGAGAGTTATACATAGCATTTGTTTTATGGTAAAATGAGATTTTCATAGAAGAAGTAGGTTGGAATTTTAGTGTTGTCCATTAATTTACCAAACAATCCAAGGCACAAGTTCTCCCCAACCTTCCTAAGTAGATAATCTCTTCCTTAGTTCCACTGGAAATGGACCAAAGCAAATAGAAAAACTGTGAAATGTGGATTTGCTTTGTGGAATAATCTGGTTACATGATTCAGTTTTACATTGTTGTGCTATTTATTTTTTTAATTCATGTATTATACTTTAAGTTCTGGGGTACATGTGCAGATTGTGCAGGTTTGTTACATAGGTATACACGTGCCATGGTGGTGGTTTGCTGCATCCTTTACCCCGTCATCTACATTAGGTATTTCTCCTAATGCTATCTCTCCCCAATGCCCCAACCCCCTGCTATTCCTCCCCTAGCTCCCCACCCACCAGGGCCCAGTGTGTGTTCTGCTCCCTGTGTCTGTGTGTTCTCATTGTTCAACACCCACTTATGAGTGAGAACATGTGGTGTTTGGTTTTCTGTTCTTGTGTCAGTTTGCTGAGAATGATGGTTTCCAGATTCATCCATGTCCCTACAAAGGACATGAACTCATCCTTTTTTATGGCCGCATAGTATTCCATGGTGTATATGTGCCACATTTTCTTGATCCAGTCTATCATTGATGGGCATTTGGGTTGGTTCCAAGTCTTTGCTATTGTGAACAGTGCTGCAATAAATATACCTGTGCATGTGTCTTTATAATAGACTAATTTATAATCCTTTGGGTATGTACCCAGTAATGGGATTGCTGGGTCCAATGGTATTTCTAGTTCTAGATCCTTGAGGAATTGCCACATTGTTTTCCACAATGGTTGAATTAATTTACACTCCCACCAACAGTGTAAAAGCATTCCTATTTCTCCACATCCTCTCCAGCATCTGTTGTCTCCAGACTTTTTAATGATCGCCATTCTAACTGGCGTGAGGTGGTATCTCAATATGATTTCTCACTTTGATTTTTTTAAAGATTGGAGTGGGCTACAAAAGGCATTTCAGCCCCAATATTACAAAAAATGTTTTCTGAGTTCCACAGGGTCAAAAGTACAAGGCTACATGTGTAAACTTAGTAATTTAATCAAGTTATTCATACCAATAAAATATAGCATATATTAAGAATTTATTCATTATTGAGAAAATGAGTTATTTAGAAATGTAAAGTAAGGAGCTATTTTGGAGTGTTGAATATATTTAAATACATATGTCTAATTAAACATTTGAACTGGGAATCTGAATGACATGTAGGACTAAAGTAAATGCTTCTTATTAAATTGTGACCCTGCCACTTTTTATGTTCTAGTGAATAAAAAAATTCTTTCACCTTTTGTATGTTTAAATTGATGTAATTACTGAGATAATGACCAGAAGTGCAGGGTGAGCCTAAAATCTACCAACCAACTTTGGTAGAGTTGGCTCAGTCTTTTTCCTTCATTTTCTTGGATTACGATAGTAATCTAATCTATGCATTTGTGATGAAAAATACATATGTGACTATTTTAATTGGGGCTAATCCTAAAATTTGTAGGCAACAGTGATACCACAACATTTTAATCAAAATGATTATATCTCAAACATAGTCAATCTCTTTATCTTAACTACTTTTACAGTAATCTATCAGATTGTCAACAACACTACTAAATTATACACTTGTGTGGATAGATGATAGATAGATAGATAGATAGATAGATAGACAGACATATTGATAAATAGTATTGACTTGCTGTTTTGACACTGTCTCATCATACAGCTGTAATTGTATGGTCACAGCTTAAATGCACCCTCTTTAAAAAATTACTACATTCAATATTCTCCCCTGCCAATCCCCACAGATGAAAAAAAATGTTTCCTCTAAAATGTTAAAAATATTTGGACTTCAAACATAACAATGTTTCAAAGAGAAAATAGTAGCCAATAAAAACTATAATGGAACTATTAGGAAAACAATAACCATTAGAGAAGATTGCCTTTATGATTATGTTTTTAGTTGATCTATGTCTCTAAGGTTATGACCTCAGGCCTTGATCAGCAAGTTATGTTTTGATGGATAGCTTCTTTCTTTTATCCTATAAATATGTATCATGGACCTATTATGTGCTTATATTCTAGTGGGGTGACACAAAGTAACTCCATTAGCCTATGTTTAAATGTGGAGTTTCTCAGTGAGGAATCTGTAAACAAAACAAAATAAAAGTAAAACAATGGAGATCAGTTCCAGCTAGGAAAATGGATTCTTCTTTGTTTCCAATCAATCATTAATATATTTTTACTAATGATTTTTCAATAAGATTGTGACTATTTCATTATGAAGATAGATATGTTTGGCTGTATTCCCACTCAAATCTCACTTTGAATTGTAATAATCCCAACTTGCCAAGAGTGGGGCCAGGTGGAGATAATTGAATTGTGGGAGCAGTTTCCCCCATACTGTTCTCATGGTAATGAGTAAGTTTCATGAGATCTGGTTTTATAAATGGGAGATCCCCTGCACAATCTCTCTTGCCTGTTGCCGTGTAAGACATGCCTTCCACCATGATTTTAAGGCCTCCCAGCCATGTGGAACTGTGTCCATTAAACTTCTTTTTTGTTATAAATTATCCATGTTTTTATTAGCAGTGTGAGAATTGACTAATATAAAGATGACAAGTCACATGGCTTTCTGATTTTCTGATAGAAAATAATATTTCTGAAGAGAATTCTGAGATTTGTGAACACAATGTTTTTTTTTTAACCAGTGATTAAGTTAATGATTGACATTTAGTAGATTCTGAATAGTGTTTATGTTTGTTGAATAAATTGATCTAGTGTGCTTTGTGATAAATAAAATACTCAGCTATGTATATATGAAAGATATTCATTTTTATTTTATAATGTGAATAAGAAATTTCAAGTATATAATAATTCACCCTGTTAACAATTTTAACAACATAAAATGAATGTAAAAGGAAAGACTTTTACATAAAATGTGTATTCAAATTGGGTCAATAAATTCTATAATCAAATTCTATGTTTATAGAATTTGTTATTGTACTTTAAGCTCTTAGTAACTTTAGACAGAATTATAGCTTTAGAAGTCAAAGTAGACTATGGCTTTGACACAATGTATTATTAGTTAGACTATGGCTTTGACACAATATATTATTAGTATCCAAAATAGCATACCCTAATTACCTAGACTTTTAAAAATTGTTTCATAAACTTAAATATGGAATACAGTAAAAATGTTTTGCATTCAAAAAGTATATGTTGCATAAGTTTTTGTTAGCTAAAAATAAGCTAAATAAATGTAGAAATATTCATTATTCTGCAATAAAATGCAAAATCATAATATATTCTTTGCAATCTATCTTTGTGTTAGTTTTGCATTCATCCTTATTCATATAAATGAACTTATTATTGCTATAAAACATATAATGCATTACAATGTATGATTCTAAAACTTACCTCAATTTCCACTTACAATGCAGCTTCTAACTCATTTGTAATTGCTTAGAAAACTTTGACTAAAAAGAAAAATTCTCCAAGAAGCTCTTTTATTTCAAGTCACTGAATATGAATTCTCAGTGTAAATATTAGTCATTCAATGGCAATCAACACAGAGGAATGTTCAACCAGATCTCAATTCTCATTCAGTGTCTCACACTGCCCCTATAAAAGCTTTTAAAACATGGATATTTAATCATTGAGAAGATTTTGCAGAGGCTGAATGTTTAAGAAAGAATATTTGGATATTAGAATGCCTGGATGCCTTATTATGCAGTTATTTTTCATGAACAAGTTACTTGTGCATTTTTAGTATTCTAATTTCAAGGCTATAATTCCATTTTAGAGCTATATTTAGTAAATGCAAGCCTAAAATTTCTCTCAAAATTAAAGAATTATCATATAAAAACTTCTCAAGTATATCATGGCTACATTCTACTGAGTCTTATGTTCATTTTATCATTTAATAACATAATTTCAAAATAAAGAATACTTTTAATTCTCTAGACTATGGATTTCCAAATTACTGATGAACATTTCCTTGCTCTTATTTTAACCATATATAATGTAGCTATAAGCCATGTAGAACATAAACTGTGGAAAACCTAGGTACATAGATAACTATTCAAAACCAAGGATAATATTGGTCCACTTTGAAATCCTTAAGATAAATTTCTAAAAATGAGAATACATCATTTGCAAAAAGCCATGTGACACCAAGGAAACCAGATAGTAAAATGTGGTGCAGACTTTGGTTTAGTGAGGAATCTATTTATCACATGAATAAATCTCTTCCAGCGCATTTCTTCTGTAAAACTGATATTTCCTAAAGGATAAATATTTGATGACAGAGACATGTATCTTAAGAGCAGAACTGAGTGATTCTAAGATCTGGGCCATGTTAGAGCCGTTGCAACAAAATCCCCCACATCACCTTCTGTGAACCTAAGAGAGGCACCTAATAATTTACGCAAATGCATTATTAGGAAGCTGCTACCCCATTGCTGCTATCAGTGAATAAATCAGCCCTCCAAGATTTGTTTCCTATTTTCTCTCTGATATTAGACAGGAACTTTGATGCATGGGAGGGTAGGTGATTCATTCCAGTACCATCCAATGGGAATCAAAAATTAAATTTAACATTAGAAAAAATTAGATGATTTATTACATTTTTGGCCCCACTGAATATTCACTGTTACTGAACTTCAGGCTGCTTATTGTGGTCTGCAACTTGAAAGCAGGTTTGCAAGCAATTTCCAAATGGAATTATTTGTACAACTGTTAAAATAACCCAAACTGTTTACCACAATGGGCTTGGTGTTTGCTCTCTTTACTTCATTTGTCATTAATCTCCATCCTCTTTGTCATCTATTTATATTTTTACCCTGAAGGGATTTATTTGAAAACAATAGGAAGCCATCAAATCTTTAAATTATGCTGGGGTATTGAAGTACCGGCATTATATAAAGCTGTGGAATCCTACATATGCTATATAGAAATCCACTTAAATATTTGCTGAATTAGAAGTAATGTGAAGTGAACTTTGGCTCAGGTTTTTGAGACGTATACATAAAAATAGTAGAAGAAAATGAATTTTATCAGCTGGAAACTTCCATGACTTTGATTTTGATGGTGGTAACTCAGATGAGCAATAATTGACTATGTGGCCAGAGACATGGACCTTTCATGCCTGTGTCAAATAAGAATACTGATGAAGTTACTTCCATTACTGAAAGCATGTGACTCATCCCTTCCCCATTATTATTTTGAAAATTCAATTTGAAAATATTTGAGAGAATCTTTTAAAATCCAACCCACAATTTTTGTGCCCTATTAAAAAATACTTGATCTCAATACAGAATGAGATAAAATGATATATGAAATCCTAAAAAATAACAAATGGAAAAACAATGATTAAAGAGATAGTTAGGCTTAAATATTATATTTGGTATGCTAGGTAGTTGGTATTTTGACATAATTTTCTATCTGTAGATAATTACTAAACATTAACAATATATAATAGGTTGCATTTTAAAACTAAAATTCTGAAGCCCTGTTTTCACATTTCCTTAAATGGATGGCATTCATTGTCGCCAAGTGTGTATTTGCTTAAGAAGCTTAATGTGCTGAGGGATAGTAGCTCTTTTCCAAGTCTTAAGCTTTGATTCACCTACAATAGTAACCAAGAGAGGGAAAATTAACACCTTGTGTATGTTAATCCCAATAAATTGAAATTCACAGTTTTCTGTGCTGATATGTTAAGAGCCTACTTTCCTTTCCCATCCAAGCTCAGACATGTGAGCTAAGCAAACATGCCAAAATTGCTAGTCCCTTAAATTTGAACATTAATAATTAAGAACTCGTGATCCTTATACCAAAGTTAATAAACGTATTGTATTATATAATAGTATAGTATAGTATAGTATAGTATAGTATAGTATAGTATAGAGGAGGAACATAAGAATAATATAAACCATACAGCATATCTCATTCTAGAACACATTATTTTCAAGTACTCTGGAGGAATTTGCATTATTTTAGTTCAAAGAAAAGCTAATGAAAATTAGATACACAGTTTGATATTTTAATTTAAACAAAGCATATGCATTTTTAATAACTAATGAAGGAAGTAGGCTTACTGCAAGATATTACATGTGAGCAAAAATATGTAGATATTATTTTAGAAAGTCAAAGGAAAGTCTCATTCCTTTCCATTATGCAGAGCAGGAAAAGGATATGATGAAGGAAGAACTTGACTAGTACAGATTACTTAAAGAAGACCTGTTGGTACCTGTTGCTTCTCTCCCTTGTCATTTGAGTGTTAAAGGAAAATGTACTAATCTTTTTTCCCTCAAATTTAATTGTACGGATTTGCATCTTTGAGTCAATATTTGTTCCAGGCAACAAAAGAAAATTGAGATAACAAATGCATTACTGTCTTAAGAAAATTAGATAATACCTAGAATTGACGCTAAGAAAGATCAAAGATAACACAAGCCACATCTTATAATAATAAAGCATTAGCCAGTTTAAAGAAATAATAAAACCTTTGGAATTTATTATTAGAAGTTCTCAAGAGCTAAATCAACATTTCCTAACATAAAATTTGGTTGTTCTGAAAACACATAAAATCAAAAGTCTGTCTAGAATACTCTCAAGAAGTGAATTAGCATCCTCCACAGAGAATTCAGAGCTCTTTAAGGATATAAGTAATCAATGTATCTACTGTTTACTTGTGAGTGTATTAATTATTTACTTAGTTTTCTTTTCTGTCTCACTGAAAGAATCATATTTCCTCTTAGCATATCTAAAATCACTTTGCCTTTTGTTTTGACCTGATTCTTTCAGTCACATAAAAAAATATTTATTAGCCTCATATATTCAATATACGTTAGCACTGCTATCTATCTGAAAAGAAAAATCCCAAACCATTATTCCATTTTCACATGATTTCAGGCCATGTACAGAATTAGGAAAGTAGAAGAGTTTGAACACTCTACTTTAAATCAACAAGAACTGTAATAACATTGATAAACTACAATTAGATTATATTTTGACTCGCCAAAAATACCCTCCATAATAAATGTACAGAAATAATTGTATAATTTGAAGGTCTTATATGTCCTTTACATTAGCTTTGCTATTTCCATAAGCTATATTTCAATAACATGCATATTGGAGTTAACTTTTATTATGTGAAAAGATTCAGATGATTAAATTAATATTAAGCAAATGTATTACTTGAAGGAGTCATCTTTTATAGTCTGTCAGGGAAATAGTCTTTAACCCCCCCAACAAGACTATTAAAATTAAGAAACATAATTTTCCATTCTTACCGAGAAATACAGATATTGTTTGTGTTAACAGTGTTTTTCAGCAAGCATTTCTACGGAGACATTTCAGGCAGGAAAACACTTCTCAGCAACTGAGCATTTTTGAACTTGCCCAGACTGTTTACTCTATTCTACAGAATCCGATGGGAGAAAGAGTGTGTATGAAAAAGATAATTTGAAAGTATTGTAAGGGGTATAATGGAAATAAATTCAGTTGGAACTGGTTCATCTCAACACTAATCAGGCTTCATGGGGTACTTCCTCAGTGACAGAAAAAGACCGCCCAGGGAACAAAGCCTCATCACAATGCGGTAAGGGAAAAACATTTCTATGTTACAAAGCCGCCACTGAAATATTTACTGGTCAAGAGAGGCAACTTATCTTTACTAGAGTCAAGGAAGAAATTTGTTTTTCTACTGTAGAAAGCAAGCATTAAATTGCCTAGTTACTCTCTGGTTAGCTGAACATCTGGCATCAGTTTTGTATAAATTGTTCAGAGATCATTTGTTTCTCTTGGTAAACTGATTCACATACTCGAAAATGTTTGATAGTACCACTGTCTGAGAGAGTATTTAAGTGGCAGAAAGTTATTTCTTGACCAGAACAGCCACGGTGCTAGTAGGTATGTAACTGTAGAGTTGTATATTGATATGCTACTGTATAGACATACAGTTGACCCTTGAACAATGGGAAGGTTAGGGGCTTCTACTCCTGTGCAGTAGAAAATCCATGTATAATTTTTGAGTCCCCCAAAACTTAACTACTAATAGCCCACTTTTGATCAGAAACCTTACTGATAACATAAACAGTCGATTAACAGGTAGTTTGCAGGCTGGGTGCAGTGACTCACGCCTGTAATCCCAGCCTTCGGGAGGCAGAAGGGGGCGGGTCAGAAAGTCAGGAGATAGAGATCATCCTGGCTAACTCAGTGAAACCCTGTCTCTACTAAAAATTAAAAAAATTAGCTGGGGGTAGTGGCACACGCCTGTAATCCTAGCTACTTGGGAGGCTGAGACAGGAGAATCGCTTGAATCCAGGAGGCAGGGGTTGCGGTGAGCCGAGATTACGCCACTGCCCTCCAGCCTGGGTGATGGAGCAAGACTCCATCTCAAAACAAAAGCACATAGATTGCATGTTATATATGTTATATTATCAGAAAGTGAGCTAGAGAAAACTAAAATATTAAGGAAATCATAAGAAAGAGAAGATATATTTACTAGTTATTAAATGGAAGTGAGACATCATATACATCTTCATCCTTACTGTAGGCTAAGGAGGAGGAGGAAGAGGAGGACTTGGTTTTGCTGTCTCAGGGGTGGCAGAGGTGGAAGTGGAGGGGAAACAGGAGACACAGGCACATTTAGAAGTTTTATTGAAAAAAACAATCCCCATGTAAGTGAACCTGCACAGTTCGAATCCATGTTGTTTAAGGGTCAGCTGTGCTGTACCTCTAGAAGAGTCATATTGAATATTAGGCATGCTCTCTCTTATAAATAAAGGGCGGGGGAGAAAAACACAAACCATGGCCCATTATGTTAAGCTTTTACAAAATGCAAATCTGTCTTGATTTTCATTCAGAGTGGCTTCTAAGAGCCTTCTCTGAGGATGTCACTTTTACCTGCTTTTGTTGCCCACTACTTTCACCCATAGTCCTCTGATTGAGAAGGCAGATTGAGGTGCCTTCTTATTCAGAGAGATTATTCATGTGATGATGGGCCCATGCCAATTCTTATAGGAATCAGAGAAGAAAATAGAAAGAGAGAGAGGTCCTGAAGAATTAGTATCTTCACTTTTGCAAACCAGTATTTTAAAAAACTTAAAGGAGAAAAGTTTTCACCAGTAAAGTCTGGTCCTTCTCTACTTTGTTCTGACCGCAAAGAAGATTCAATTGGAAAAGCAATCAGAGTTTATTCAGTGGCCAAAGAATGAAGAGGAGTTTGTGGTTTAAAGACACCTTCCACTCAGGCAGTGGGAAGTATGGGAGTTTTAAAGAGTTGGATGCAGGGTTGGGTAGGAATGTAAGTACGTACAGGGTGGAGTTCCAGGCGTTCAGATACAGTTAAGGACATGCTTCTTCATACATTACATCTATACAAAATGGCAGCAATCTTCTCTTGGGGAAGGGCTTTTTGGTATTACAATAATATGTTAATGATCTTACAGTAACTGAAGGTCACCTGCTCTGGTAACAGGTCTGGATTTCTGATATCAATATTTGGCAGGTCTGGACTTCTGATATTTGGCAGGGAGTCAGAAGAGTTAAGGCAGTTTGTGGCATTCAGGCCACCTGGTGTTCTTAAGCAGTTGTGTCTATAGATAAACAGACTAAAGAAAAACTGTTAAAGTTATTCTACAATCTCTGCTCTGGTTTTTCCTAGTGACAAGGTTAGGCTTGGCTTTACTTAGAATTTCCTTTAAAGTTTTATTGCTGATCATTTGGGTACAATAAATAACCTTCCCTTGACTCTGACCCAAACAAATATAATAAATAAATATTAGAGTTTATTTAATGTAGCTTTTTTTAAAATAATTTTTTCTTTTTGAGAGAGAGTCTCAGTCTGTCACCCAGGCTGGAGTACAGTGGCATCATCTTGGCTCACTGAGACCTCTGCCTCCCGGGTTCAAGCGATTCTCCAGCCTGAGCCTCCAGAGTAGCTGACATTACAGGCATGTGCCACCACGTCTGGCTAATTTTTGTACTTTTCGTAGTGTCGGGGTTTCACCATATTGTCCAGGCTGGTCTTGAACTCCTGACCTCATGATCCACCCACCTCGACCTCCCAAAGTGCTGGGATTATAGGCGTGAGCCTCCACACCTAGCCTTTTATAATTTTTTGTTGTTTTCAATTGCTCATTGCATTTGCCAAAAATAGCACTTATCTGCAAAATTGACAGCAATTATAATTTGTTTTTTGAGTTTAGAAGTGGGTGTTTAACAGGCAAATCAATAGAATAGGGAACAGCCCTTTCTTGTAAGAGAGAGGGGAAGCCAAATGGAAATCTGGCAGTTATAATTTTTAAAAATGTTTCTGTCACATTTTGGACACCACTACACACCAGACACTGTGATAGGTCCTTTGCATATATTTCCTCTTAAGCTTCTTAACCAAAAATTTAGGTAGATATTGATAACCCCACTTTAAACATCATGGGCTAAGGAGAAAATTGGTTATATATATTCATGCACTTCATTAATTTATATTAAAGTAATTTTTGTAGTAGACAAGAGATTTAAGGGAAAACAATTTTTTCTCTTCATGAGGTTTATATTGCTGCTGTTATTGGGAGACAGAACTCATAGTCAAGCAAATTAAATAATTACAAAATATAATAAAGCGGAAATAAAATGAAACAAAAAATTTAATGGGAGCAACTTGTTAATATGAAAATGTTTTATATTAACATTTTCACATTAACAAGTTAATGTTCATATTAACAAGTAAGATTTAAGGAAACTAATAAATTGATAGCCAAAAAAACAGGTTGATACATAGCTTGGGAAGAAGGAAATTCTAGGCACTGTAAATAGTATGGGCAAAGACCCTGAACTGTACAAAAGCATAGCAAATTGAAACAACGGAAAGAAAGTCAAAGTGGGTGAGAAAGAGAGGCACACTCAGGGATTATTAGGATAGTCAGGTGTGCAGTAGGGTGGAAAAGTATTTCAATTTACTGAAGCCTTAATTGAGACTGTGTTACGGTCTTATTCACATTTTTTTAAAATTGGGTCTTGCTACTTGGTGGAAAACGACATGATGCAAGCACGAAGTTAGAAGACTCACGAAAACAGGGGCCTAGGATCAGTCCTTGAAGAGTAACGTCATGTAAAAGTTGGAGGAAGTGGAGAACAAGGGAGTATCAGAAAGAATAGGAACAAAAGGTGACATTAAGACCAAACATCAATAATATTTTAAGGAGAGAGTGGTCATATGTAACATTGTGCTTAGGTCACATCATAGTAAGACAGAACAATTTACAGTAATCTCCCCTTCCCCATGAGAAATATGTTCCAAGACCTGAAATGTTGCCTGAAACCTTGGATAGGACCAGCCCTGGCATATATTATGTTTTCTTTCAATCTGAGAAGCAAGAGAGCCACTAAATGACTAAGGGGAGGGCAGCATCTAGACAGTGGGTCTACCAGACAGAGATAATTCACATCCTTGGAAGGACAGAGAGGGACAGTGAGAGATTTCATCATGCAAGTCAGAACGGAGTGGAATTTAAAACTCAGGAATGGTTTATTTCTGGAATTTTCCATTTAATATTTTCAAACCATACTTGACCATGGGTAACTGAAACCATGGAAAGTCAAATTGCAGATGAGAGATATGGGGGGCTGCTGTGCATAATCAAAGGCATTTTTACATCTAAAACATCAGTCTCAAGAGACTTGAGGGTGTGGGTCTGGTAAGGTACCACCTGCTACCACAGTATAGGATCTTCTTTACTAGCCATACAGCAAATGATCCCCTCGCAAACCCTGTCCAACTTACCACTTGCTTTCTTGGACACTCCTGGTAGTAACTGTGGAGTGTTGGGTTCTCTGGGAAATTGAAGCTGAGACAGAGTTAGAAGTGTAAAAGATTTACTGGAAATCAAAGCTCCATCTTTCATCCCTCAGATTTTCTCTTCTCTCTTTCTTCCTTCCTTCCCGCCCTCCTTTCTTTCTTTCTTTCTTTTTCTTCTTCTTTCTTTCTTTCTTTCTTTCTTTCTTTCTTTCTTTCTTTCTTTCTTTCTTTCTTTTTCTTTCTTTCCTTCTCTTTCTTTCTTTCTTTCTTTCTTTCTTTTTCTTTCTTTCTTTCTTTTTCTTTTCTTTCTTTTTCTTTCTTTCTTTCCTTCTCTCTCTTTCTTTCTTTCTTTCCTTCTCTTTCTTTCTTTCTTTTTCTTTCTTACTTTCTTTTTCTTTCTTTTCTTTCTTTCTTTCTCTTTCATTTTCTCTCTTTCTCTTTCTCTCTCTCTTTCTCTCTTTCTTGTTTGTAGTGACAGGGTCTCACTATGTTGCACAGGCTGGTCTCCAACTTCTGGCCTCAAGCAATCATCCATCTTTGGCCTCCCAAAATTTTGGGATTACAGGTATGAGCCAGTGTGCCTGGCCTAGAGAGATTGTTTCACTAAGAAAATTAGAACAAATAAGAAGAGAAAATAGCTAGTTCATTTGTCCACCATCAGCATGATCAGAGTTAGTTGTTGGTTTTTTTTCCTTTGCTAGTGGATCATTTCTGTTAAATGATAAATAGTGTAATTGTGCAATGTCTACCAGTAATTTTGTTTTCACACTTGGTCCCCATATACCTGTACTTTCTTCCACATTTCTCTTTTCCCTTTGGAAAAAAGTCTCCAAATGTGTCACCTTACCCCTGACTTCCCTCCTCCCTTTCTAAGTTCCTCACCTCTCCTTTGCTGGCTCGTTCTCCTCTTCCATTCCTATAAAATGTAGGTGTCCAATGTGGTAGCCACTAACCACATGTATCTAATTTGATTTGAAATAATGAAAATTAAACATATTTACAGTGAAGTTCCCGAGTCACACGTGAATCACATTCAAAGTGCATTTAAGGCTGGGCACAGTAGCGCATGCCTGTGATCCCAACACTGTGGGGGCTGAGGCAAGAGGCTTGCTTCAGGCTAGGAGTCTGAGACAAGCTTCAGCATAGTGAGACCCCATATAAGTGACCTCAACGTAGTGAGACCACATCTCCGCAAAAAATAAAAAATAAAAATAAGTGAATAAAGTACAATTTAATGACCCCATATGCCTAATGAATACTGTATTGCTCATTTATGTCATTGCACCAAATTCTGCTGGACAGTTCAGAATATCGCCTACTCAGAATCTCAACTGATATATTTAGTAAGATACCCACACTTAAGCCATCACCATCAGAACTCTGTTTACCCTTTCACTGGATTGTCATGGCCATCCCTATCTCATTTAATGGCACCAGCAGCTACCCAGTTCAACCTCCACCCCGCTCGCCCCCGCGGCCAGAAAAACAGATTTACTGTTGTTTCAACTTTCCCACTTACCAGCTGACATTAAACTTACCAGAAAATCCTGGGAGCTCTACCTTTAAAACGTATTCAGCATTCAACTAGCTCTCATTAAATCATAGCCAAAATTTTAATTAATCTACCATCTTTCTTACCTAGTAACATTCTCATTTGTACCCATTCTTTGGTTCTCTTCTATTCTCCTTTTTATACACAGCAGCAGAGTGATCTTTCAAAAATGTAAATCAAACTACCTCATTTGCTTTTTCAAAAGTCTCTAAAGGCTTGCCAGCATATTTGGGGGGAAAAAAATCCAAACTGTGCATATAGCTTATAAGTTCTACAAAAAAATTGTCCTTTCCTAAATTCCAGACATCTTATGCCACTTGTACAGCTCTTGCCCAGCCTTATGGCCTTTCTACTGGTTCCTCTAATATTTTCTTGCTTAGGACTTTTGGGATGGCTGTTCTCACTGCTTGAACTTTCCTGCCCCAGATCATTATCTAGTTTATTCTTTCATTTGAATTCAGTCTCTGTTTACATACTGTTTCCTTAAGTGGTCTTCCATGAGGATACCATGTAAAAATAACATTTCCTCCTTCTGGGTGGGTAGCTTCCTATCAGTTTACCTGTTTCACTTTCCTTCGTAGCGCTCATCACTTCCTTAAGTTATGTTTCCTTATTTATTGCCTATCTCTTGCACTAGAATGCCAGCTCAGAAAGAACTGGACCTTTCCCTTTCTCATTCAGTGTTGGCTTATGGTGTGCGCTCCATAAATACTTGAGGCATTTGAATGATAGCATTGCCATGGGATTTCAGAACCCCAATAAAAGTATATAGTCCAAGGATACTTGCATCCAAGGAGACTTGCATCCTTGGAATTTTGTTAGAGACTATTAATGGAAAATGAGCCGTCATTCTAATTAATGCTAAAAAACAGAAGATCGTTTTCTTTCCTGTTTGCCTGGTACAGCTTTGTGTTTCTTATTCTTTCATTTTTCTAAATTGTATCTTATTATTTATTGACAAAGTATAATTCTGTAGATTTATGGGATACCAAGTGATGCTTTGATATATGCAGATAATGTAGAAGAACTGGCCCAAGCTAATTAACATACCCTCCACCTCACATACTTACCATGTATTCATCCTTTCTGAAAGATTGTGTGCATTGAGTAACACTTCCCTATTCTCCCCACCCCTAGCCTCAGGAAACCACCATTCTGTTCTCTGCTTCTATGAGCTGTATTCTTTTAGATTCCATAGATTTACATTCAAAAATAAAGGTGTCCATGCTTTGGACTCCAGGCCGTATCTAATGTCTTGTTTTAAATAAAAAAACTAGAATGGAAGCAGTTGTTCCATTCATCAGTTCCATTCAGTTCCATTCAACTGATATCCATGTTGAATAGAACCAATGAATACCGGATGTTACATTTCTCACTAGTCTACAAAACCAGACACAAAGACCTGATTATATTCCATCGCTTCAAGCAGTATCTGACTGTTTTACTCATGAACAACATCCTAAATGGATCTCCTTGTGAATAGCAGAAATTCTAAATAGTTAAAAACTGCCAAAGTGACAGGGAGCTATTTTAAAAATATTTTATTTTACAGTGATAATTATGATTATAATGATGATGATGATGTCATTACCTTATTTTCAACAAGTATTATTATTAGTAGTAGACAGAGCTTTGTGTTTATGCTCACTTAGAAGTCAGGTTGATTATTTAAAGTAATCTAGACCCAAATAATTAGATAGACTTCTATATTGTATTGTCTATAGGAAAGTTAATTACATCCATCCAGTGCAAATATTTTTTATCAGCTGATAAAAAGGAAATGACAAAAGGGAAATTGAATTTTTATGCATAAATGATTGTTAACAATCTAGAGGATGTAAGTGAGATTTAGGATTTCATTTATAGTTACTTCTTTGCTTCTTCCAATTATTTTCTCCAGTTTCAAGATTCTAGAATCATTCATTTTCCTTCAATTACATTACTATTTAAAAAGCAGACTTTAGTAATCATTTATATTCAATGGTTCATTCAATAGATAAAGATGAGTTTACTTTAAGTATTATGCCATTTTTTCTCCCTCCAGACAAAACAAAACAAAACATGAAGAAAATATAGAGATTCCATAATGTCAAATTTTGTTTTTAAGTTTGAAAAATGCTTTGATATTTATGGCCTGAAACCCTCATTACCACTTGCTTAATATGGGTCAACTTTTATTTTGTATGATGAAAATCACTTGTTTAGTTTAGAACTGACTTAATATAGAACTTTGAACCCTTATCATATGATAAAACTTGGGAAAATAATTTATTGAATATTTTTTACACAGCATATAGTTGTTAAAATGAAGAACCAGAAACACATTAGATTTGAAACTTAACATGGAAAATGAGGATATTTGTTTTTCTTCCTTAAAGGCCGTAGTACACAGCTTGGGAATGCTAACAGATGACTCACTGTTGGAGTCATTGGTTCTTGCTTTTCTTCTCCCAAATTAGATGTCTTGAATTGTACTAGGAGTTTTATGGTTCCCAGTGTTTTCATCTTTGTTTTAGCTGTATTGTGCTTGGAAAGTCAAATTATTAGTATCTTGAATAGTAAATCATCCAGGGCACTTTTTCCTGGGGCACCATTGTCTGCAATTTAATTACCTGCCATACATGGTAGAAATTAGAATGATAGCTTTACCTGCTTAACCCTTACATTCTAGCTTTTAAAACTTAGTTAAGATGTAACCTAAAAAGCACAGAAATAATGCAAATTTGAGAATCACGTAGTGACAACTCCATTGTAAATCTTCTTACCACCCCACCCCCATGGGTAATATTATACAAAATTATAAAGCTCATGAAATGCATACAAAACTTTATAACTTTTATGCAGGTAAGGATGGTGCGTTAGAAAGAGTCCTGAAACAAAGTTGGAAACCCTGGGGTCCAGTTCCATTCCTGCTTCTAAAAGGGTATGTGGCTGGGTAAGATGTAAAATTCCTTTATGAAAGAAAGTTTCATGAAAACTTTCTTTATGCTTCCCTATGAACTGGAAGTTTTCATATGAGTAAAATAAAGGAGATGACTAGATTTCCTCAAAGGTTGTCATCATTTTTAGAGCCTAGTGGGTACAATTTTGCTGAGCCTGAGGCTGTGCCTGCGCTATCAAGAACACAATTGGTGGAAAAAAGAAAATAAACTCAATAAGTGGGTTTTCCTTGTGACACAAAAATATATTTCAGACTTGGAAAAAGATAAAATGAGGATAACAAAAATATGTTTTTTATAAAGTTCATGCATGTTCTGATAAGTCTGCTTATGTGTCATCTGACATGTTTTGTGACAGCTAATTTGGCCAACATTCCATAGTCAAGGTTAGAAATTAATCTGCAAACATTTATAAAATACTGTGATTTTACAACCTGTGAAAAGTGGACCAGTCTTCTAACTAATTTAGCAATTTTGTTTACACATTGCTTACACAAATTACTATACAGATCTCCATTTTTTTTCAAATGCTTTTTAATATTGCCCTTAATCTACCCTCTGGTTCTTTCATTCATGAGTTACATAAAGTGTTGACAGGCACAAACCAATAACTTTTGCTTGAGAACTATACTTTATCAAAATTCTGGATCCACTTTGCACCAAATTCCACTTAGACGCTATTCACCAAATAAATCAACCTACTCTCTTAGCATAATGATGCTTTGGCATGATGACATCTGCCTCTTCATAATTTTTTAAGCATATGCCAGTGCTAAAATATTTCAGGGAGCCTAAATGTTGTTCCTTTAAGCATATCAGCACAGGCCAGATACCAGGGCCACTATGTGTGAATTTGCCTTGTCTCTTTCAAAGCTGATTTTTTTGATGCTGAGAGTTTGACTGTGGAGTTGTGATGTGCCAATATTTAATTTACAAATAGTATACGTCTTGATGTCTGGAGGTGAAGGGCTGACATATAGAATTGAAGTAGATCCTTCCCACATATGGGGATTCCCACACAGATGCAGTGCCCAGCCATCTGTGAAAAGCATTGTCTTGCTGTGTGGTGAGGCGTGCATTTACTGTCTGCTTTCCCATTCCTAAATTGTGTAACTTCATTGTGTAATGAGAAACCAAGAGCTTTGTAGTGGCAGCATGGAGAAGAAATATTTTTCCTATAATTTTGGACTCTTGGCATTATTTTTTTCCTTCCACAGAATCAAGGGTTGCCACGCTGTTTTATGAAGAGAAGTGCATTAGGTGTGAAATACTGGAATATGACATACCATTACAACCGTGTCACCCTGGCTTCCTGAAAGCCTGATTTGACTTACCATATAGTCAATGTGGCAGAGATAGTGAACATTGAATAGTAATGGGGCCCTCACTGCAGACCCCACTCTGCCACTGCTAGTTCAGTGTCCTTCTAATGACACAACTTTTCAATGTATTTCCAGGCCAATCAATTTCATCTTCTCATCTACAGTCACATATGTGCATTTAAATCAGCAAGTATATGTTCTGGATTGAGCTTCGTATCTTATCTGTCTCATTTCTCCTTATCACCTAATGTTGATTCAACATCCAAGCAAAAATGTTTGTGGAACCATGATTATGGCAGGTTCCCACTGTTTTCTTTATATCTGTTATTGTAGGAATAGAGTAGAGTTTATTATGGCAACCCTAGTACCTCATTCAGTGTCTTCCATTTAGTGTACCTGATATGTATAAATTAAATTGAATTGAATTCTCTTGACTATACCAATGGTTTTTCTTCTCTTATTGCAGCATCAGATTCTTCTAATTATCCTCTCCCTACTCTTCTGTGTCTTTTACCTAGGCATTATTGACACTGAATTGCCATCTTTGGATGTGTTTTTCTCATTTTGTACTTGTTTCTGTATTTTATATTTCCACTTATATTGCAGAGGGTTTCAATTCATGACACTATCTTTAGTGCTCTCATTACTCAGTATAGTGCACACTATAGAATGTCCATTCTGTATATTCTGTGATTGGATGACATACTGATGTATGAACGTAACTCAAGCTTTTTACTTCCCAAGTTTCACTTTCATTTCCTTTCTGATCCATTTCAAATCCACACAATACTCCATATTTCCAGGAATTGTTTTCTGAAGCTACAGATGAACTTCAGGAGAGAGCTAATTTGATATGCCTAAAGCAGCATAATTTCACTGTGGAAGGCACTGTTTTGTATTCAATTGGTTAATGAGTGTACTTTTTCAATGCTAAAGAAGGAATAGTGCCAGCAAGCAACTTTATGGAGAGTACCTCCCATGCTTTTCTGTTTTCTAGTTTCTACTGATTCATCAAAATAGGGCATTGTTCTGTGATCCTTACTGCAGGCTCAAAACAGATCTACATTCCATAGCTTCCTCATTTCAAATAGCCAATTCATCGCTAACTTCAAAACCTTGTTCTGTTTCCCTTTTTAAAACAAATCAGAATCTCTCATGTGCTAACTTTTTCATGCTTTTGAAGTTGCTAGAAACTTGGTAACATATCTTCAGTAACTCTTAGCTCTCTTTATAGTTCTAGAGTACATTGTGTGGTACTGGCAAATATAGCCATTTAATATTCTAACGCATTGTAGCTAACTGAAACAAGGGGATCTGATTTTGCAAGGAAAAACCCAGAAAACGTATCACACATCAGAGGATAAGCAAGGGCTGCCTGAAAGTGTTTCATGTAATATTTAGTGGAAAAAGTTAAAAGCAAAACTATGGAGTTGATCTCTCTAAGCAAATTTCTAAGTTACAAAATGCAAAGGATTAATACTGTGTGAGGTACTAGAGTTCTGTTGTAGGAATGTTAGCTCAGAGCTCAAAACCCATGGTAATATGGATTTCACAAAAGGCCTTATCATCTATTTGGGGAAATTGTTTACGCAGCTGACTGTGTTCCTTTAAAGTATGTTCACGAATGCTGTCAGATCACCCCACAGATGGTGAAAACGTATCCTCTTTTCCCAGCAGGGGCTATAGGAGGGTTTTAGTTCTAACTGGAGGCAAGCAGTTTTACATCTCCTGGTTTACTAGCGTATTCATGGAAATCAAATCTTTTTTTTTTTTAAGAGACAGGGTATCACTCTGTCACCTAGGTTGGGATACAGTGGCACAATCACAGCTCCCTGCAGCTTTGACTTTCTGGGCTCAAGTGATCCTCTCACCTCAGCCTCCCAAGTAACTGGGATTATAGGCACAAGCCACTCTTTCTGGTGGGAAATCAATTTGGAGACAAAAAGCTATAAAGTTGACCTCTCTTCTTATTCAAGGAATCAATAGTATTTCAAAAACCAGTGAATATTCAGGCCTGAGAAAAGTGTTCTTCATTTTTCCTTTTCTCTCTGCTGACTGAACTGAAGATCTAGGTCTGAACAACTGCAAAGGACCTTTAAAGTTAAGCACTTTTAAAAGCCTTGACATTTGGTATACTTATTCAGATGGACTGCGTGTTCACATTTTCTAAAGGTATTGATAGCTAACTGGATATCTGCAAGTCTGATTCTCTCTACTGTAAGTAGAAAAAGAGACTGGAGAGTAATGAGTTTCTGTAAGAGTTAAAGGAAACCCTATATGTTCGATCTGCTCTCATACTGTTGAGTTCTTTGATAAATTCTTAAAGACACAAAGAACTCATGGGCTAGTTGCATAGGGGGTCTGCTATGAGCTCCTGAAATCATATCTTTAAAAAGGCAGCTCAGAAAATCGGCTGTTTGTAGAAAGCATGTCCTTCCAGGGAGGAAGGGCAAAACTTCCCATGAAACTCATAATGTTAGATAGATCCCCAAGCAACGGAAGCAGCTTCAAACGTACTTGCTATCCATAACTAGTCATTTTCTCTACAAAGCAGGGTGACATGATTTGGAACTTTCTATGAGAAGCCAAGGAGATAATTCCAAATCGTGCCATCTCACAAAGTTATGTCAAGAAGGTACTGTAGGGGAGAAAGCATAATTTATTTTCTTTCCCTTTTTAGGTTTTTAGTTGCTCTCCTTAAAACAAAAGTCAGTTTAAGAAAACAAAAACAAGCAGACATTTGTTAACCCATGTTGTACCCATCATGCAAGAGCGAGAGACCTCAGTTCAAAAATTATTTCTCTTTCAAGTCCGTGGCTTAAGGGCTTTGCTCAAGTAGTATTTTCATAAAGAGCCGTAAATCCTATATAGCAACAATACAAAGGAGAGAGCAGTGCCAGTGTGTTACAAGACAGGAAAATGTGGGAATTTAGTAAATTCTGTTCCCAGATTCCTCTGGTGCCTGCTGGTGCCTTTTGTTGGCCAATAAGCAAGTGCCGTCTTCAATAAGGAAGGATCGATGTCCTGTCATCAGGCAAGTAGAGGCTGAGACAGAGTGTCCCCCTATGTTTTCTGTGTCTTTAACAGTCCTCAATATTTCAGGGAGAAATATTTTGATTTCCTTCAATTCATAGAGATTATTTTTACCAAGAATTGGAATCTCAAGATTCTAGGAGACTTTCTTATGGCCACACTGTTAGGAAACATTGAAGTTATTAGGTATCCTAGTGTCCCTAGGCAGGAGTGCTTCACCATACCATGCCCATTTTCTTATCCCAGGAGAAAGTCTTATGTAATTTAAGAGAAACGTCTATTCCAGCAAATGGTTGTCTCCTAAGGCTACTCGCTTAGTTCAGGCATCTGTGGGGAGGTTTTAGAATCCTGGAGGGAAGAGGTGTCCAAGCTTTAGGGTGGATCAAGGAGGCCGCGTCTCTGCATGGTTACCTGATTGTTACCCGTTGCTTTAATAGAGTCTTCTACCTTCTAGTAGTTTGCATAATACCAGAGAGATCAGGATTACTTCCTTGTATGCAAATCTTCACTAAATCTCAATGCTTACTGAAGAAAGTGGTAAACCTCTTAAGCTGATTTTTAGTTTTCTAGTTTAAAAGACCTCTCCAGCTACTTTCTTAAAAAAATTATCATTTACTACGTTGGTTTTTGCTCCCACATCTTACCATAACTTCCATATTCTTCTCTCTGTGAATTCTATAAAATAGTAAGAATACACAGTACAAAAAGTCACACACAAAGCCAGAGAGACATAGTGAAGAAGAAGAGGAGGAAGAAGACAAAGAAGGAGGAGGAGGAAGGGGAGGAGGAGTGGGGGGAGAGAGAGAGAACTCAAGAGAGAGCTATAAGGTGTTGTAAAATTGTGAAATGATAAACTCTCTAAAAAAGAGTTTGACAGATATGAATGCTTCCTATTCCTCATTCATCCACAACAGACTACGATCCCTTTGCCTTTGCCAATTTCTCTCGTATGTTTTCTGACATATATAAAAATTAAGACAAGTGTATTGTACCCAGTATTTTCAAACTAACAAATAAAAATTATATATATATATAGCCATAACTGGGTAGATAAAAACCATAAAGATGTTTGTGTTAACAATTAATAGACAGAAATATCCACTGATGTTATGATCTAGAAAAAAAATGTGGTGACCTGCCTGGTTTTCCAAAAAATTTGTAACACAAATAACAAATTGATTTATTTTTGTGTAATTAACAGCTTATTTTGGCATCACATGAACTGCATATTAAATCAAACATAACATTTGGTCACTGCTGTGAACATAAACATTAAATTAAGTGTGTCCCTATTGGGCTTCATATTGTAAATAATAACATCAATATTATAATTTCTGGTTTATTATTATTATTTAAAATGAACAACACTAGGAAAATTTATAGTAGTACGACCATATCGCCACGTCATTCTTTTGAGTAATATAAAAGGTCTATTTATTGATTGTGACAATCTTAGAGGCCTGTGTTACTTTATTGTCAAAATTTTAAGAGAAGTAAGAAAGGAGAGATTTCTCATTGAAGCCTTACTGAGACAGTTTCAGACATATGAGAATTAAAGGAATGCATTAAACTTGAAAGTCAGGCTTAATCTAGCTAGTGGAAAAAAATCTTTTTAAAAGCCTCCAAAATGCTCAACACAGATCAACTCACTGATTAAGTGATTATATTTCTCATGTATCATATTTTATTCATCCAACTATGGGGATCACTGAAATCTTGGGTCACCGTATTATGATTGCAGAGCTGCACATGGACTGGGTCCATTCTCCTTTTTTAAAATAATTCTTTTTAAACAGCCTCCCAGGAAAGAATAAAGACAACCCAGTGAAATGTCTGACAGATGGAAACGCAGATGCAAAGCCAAGTCACAGAGGAGTCAAGATTTCAATGGAGATGAATTTGGTTTTGCTTCCAGGGATAGAGATTAAACCACTCAACCATAGCACTCAGTGCCCCGATAAAAGATTCAGATTAATTTCAGGTCCACAGAGGTGAAGGAAAAAATTTTCAGAATCTGCTAAATAGGGACACAAAATTCAGATGAAGAGATACCCAATAAAGAGAATAAAATACCCAACGAGGAGATTAAAATTTGCTTGTATTAGAATATATAGAAAACATTTTTGCATCACTGTTCTCAAAGTAGGCTAAATGTTTAAAATATATTGTGTTAACATAATTTTTCCCAATTATTTTCTACTATACTAATTGCAAAATATCTCCCCTTTTTCTGTGTTTAATAATATATATTCAAAAATGCTAAAAATTCTAAAACCAGCATCTTCACTAAAGCTCTTTTAACTTCAAATTGAAAGCTTCATCCTTATCTTTTAATAGTAAATGAACAATTTATTTTTTTGTGTTAAGAAACTGTTTCTTAAATTTAATCTTCTATTTTTTAAAACAATGCCAGGAGTAAAATTTACTTGAAGCAATTCATTGCTGGAATCATCATCATCTCTTGGCATTTCAACACAATGAGGCCTATACTTAGAAATACATATGTCAATGCTACAACTTTTAAGAGTAGATATTTTAAACAATGTGCAAAAAAATGAATCCCTAAAATGTTTTCATTTAGTTACAATTGTAAAGCATTTAATAATCTCAAACTTGAGGCAGAGAAAACTCTCTGATTTTCTTAAAACATCTTAACATTTAACAACTTTAGTTATACATGCAATGTGAATAAATACAATCTCTGAATAAATGTAATCATTCCAAATGCCTTTCATAGTACCTGGCACATGATATGTGTTCAAAAGATGCTTATTAAAAGTTAAATTGTCTCCTAGATACAAAGATGGGAAGAGGTGGCATTAGGAAAATGCCATGTACAGAGATGTACGGATTTGTGTGTTTATTGATTACTATGTCCAATGGGTAAAGCATTTTAGACAACTTTTTGAAGCCAAAACAAACAGGAAACTATATCATCTCCCTTTTACACTTGGGCCAAGAAATAAAGAGAATCTTACAGCGCACAACAGTAAATAGTAAAACTTATGTCTAAGGAACTATAAACTCATATTTTATGAACAGACATTATCTTCTCCATTAAAATTGTGTGTCTGTGCATCTATGAGTCAATGTGCATATAATTATCTGACAAAAATTATTTAAAATGTGTATGCATGTATTAATGTGAATAATAGGGATCACTTCCCAAGGATATATATTTGGAACTTATTTCTTTAACAAAATTATTTTAAATACCCAGTAGCTGCCTTGATAAATGGTAGCTTTTTAGAGAAAAAAGATTATTCTTTGGCTGAAGCTCATTACTGTCTGTTTATCTAGGACTTAGAAGAACTGCTAGCCAGGCCAAATCTCTCTGAATAAATATCCTAAGTTGCCTGAGGAATAAATAATGCCCTAACATTTCTAACTCTGTGTAACTATTTCAAGGGTTGCATTGCATGTCACACATTCTGTAAGTGCTTCTCTTCCTTATGGTTCTTCATCAAGATGTACATGGACCCTGGGTAGACAACAACAGTGCCTCCTTCATGCATCTTTGCCCTATGAAGAAAAGCAAACCTCTCTTCCTAGTGTGCTTTAGGACTGGATAATTGCCCTCTCCTCTCTCTAAGCTAATTTTACATAAAATGAACTTCAGTATGATAGAAAGAAAAACAGAAGGAAATTTGATGAGAAACAGTACAAAATTCAAGTGGATTGTGTGGGGAACTGCAGTGCTATAGTAAATTAACAAAATTATATTTTCATTCTACTACTGTGCAAAGCATTACCTTGTGTTTCCAAATCATCACTGCATTAAAAAAACTCTAGTTTATGCCTTATCTTTGCCTGTTTTAAAAACGTTACTATTATACAATACAAAGTATCAAATCAAATCAGATTCACGTAGCTCTAACTAATACCAAATTTTACTGAAAATGTGAAGGATACTGGTAATTGTAACAAACAGAAAAAAAAAAGAGAAATCTGACCAACAATGCAGGTCCCCTTTCTTCTTCTATTAACACATTTTTAATTTCAAAATTAACATGTAAGGGTCTAACTCATGCATCGGGGCATTACTGCACAAAGGAAATGCTTTTGTTAAGGATTATTTCCTATTAACATTTCATTAATCTACATAGACCAGGTATAACCGGCTAAAAGCATTTCATAGATAAGGACTCCATTGATACCACATATCATTGCTGTATTGCCATTAGCATTTTTGCAAGAGTTTTGGAAGAAGTCATCATTTTCTGTCTTTCCCAGGCACCTCCTGTAGAGAGAGGAAATAGAGTGTAGGCTGTTAGAGCTATAAAGATACCCTAAAAGTGCTCTTTCTACTCTCTATTCTTATGTAGTAACATATCTGGTATCAGCTCATACCAGACCAGATACATAAGGCGTGTTTCCCCACACACTAAACAATTAACTCTGCAGTGGATGCCAGCCAGATGTCTTAATTTAAATCACTTTTGATGCTGTCTACATGATGAAGGTTTAGTCTCACAATACAGTCCCCCACTTTACACACCAGTTGCAAGTCTGGACCACCACAGACTTCTGATCAACTGGCTATAAATCAGGGTTCCTACAACTTTTCCCTTGGGTTTGATTGATTTGCTAGAACTGCTCACAGAAGTCAGGAAAACACTTTAGTGTATTGGTTTATTATAAAGGATATCACAAAGAGTGTGGATGAATGGCCAGATAGAAGAGTTGCGTAAGGCAGGTGTGTGGGAAGAGCTGACAGGCCCTCTCTGGGGATGCCACTCTCCAGGAAGTTCCATGGGTTCAGCTATTTGGAAGCTCATTGGACCCATTCCCATCAGGATTTTATGGAAGCTTAATTATGTGGGTATGATTGATTAAATCATTGGTCATTGGTGATCAACTTAACTTTCAGTTCTTCTCTCTCCCCAAGGTTAAGGATGGAAGTGAAAATCCCAACTCTCCAATCATGCCTTGGTCTTTCTGGTGACCAGCCTCCATCCCAAACTATCTAGCCTCTGCCACCATCAGTCATCTCATTAGTATACAAGACACCACTCAAGAGATTCCAAGGGTTTTAGGAGATACATGTCAGGAAACTGGATAAAGACCAAATCTGTATTTCACAATATCACATAGGCCTTCCTCACTAACCATTTTTTCCCAACCATAAAAAGCTTTTACCTGTTAAAAGTTGGGAGTTTGTAATTTTTTCTTATTGTAAAATTACTTTACAGACATAGTAAATTTGGAATTCATAGAATGTAGCAAGACTGAAGAGTTAAAAAAGAGAAAAACCTTGTTCTACATCTATGGATAAACTGGTAATACATGTCTCCAAAACTTTTGTGTGTGTGATTTGCTTTCTACTTATAATTTTATCACAATCAGTATCAATGACATCAAAATTTCATTGCTTGGTATTCCAATGTGCAGATAGTCTTTCATCTAGCATCATTTTCTCTGATAAAATTTTGTTGGCTTCCAATATTTACCTGTTTATATAGCTCTTCAATGAAAATTTTCAATCAAATATCCCTGGGGACAGCTCGTGATTTTTATTTAATACATTCTTATATGAAACATGCACAATTAAGGGATTTCAATTATTGTAGAATATATAAATTTAAACCACCACAAAAACATAGTGGTACCATTTTATTATAGCCATTTTATAATTATATATTCCCTTTGAAAAATATCTAAAGATTTAGAGTATTACTATTACACAACTTTCTTTTATGTCTAATAAATGTGGATGATTTGTATATTTACTGTCTTTCCAAAATGCCCCTTGAAGATGCTACATCATTTTCATACTAATTTGAAAAAACACCACATATTTTAAAATATTATAATCTTAGTAAGTGATATTTTGTAATTTTTTGTATTCAGAGAAACCTGACTTAACAATGGTTTGACTTACAAGTTTTCAGCTTTACAGTGGTTCAAAAGTGATATGCATTTAGATGCTCCTCAACTTACAAAGGAGTCATGTCAGGACAAACCCATGATAAGTTGAAAACACTATAAGTAAAAAAAATGTGCATTTGATTTAGGATATTTTCAACTTACAGTGGGATTATGGAAGAGTAACCCCATCATAGGTCAAGGGGCATCTGTATCTTCATAATAGCATATTTTATAATAAGATTGGGTACTTTTTCATGATCTATTATATAATTGTGCATAGCATATTTATATATTTTAAAGTGATATATTTATTTAATGTTTATGATATATTGTATTATATGTGGTACATATGAAATATAAAATAAGTATTATACGTTATTTCATGTGTTGGTATATTTATGCTCTATATTTTATATTTTATGGATATTAAAATTTTATATAATATATGCTACATAAAATATTTTACTTTAAAATAAATTTTGGAAATTATTTTTCCTTTAATTCTATTGCCATTTAATTGATTCTTTTTTTATATCCATTTGCAAATTTTTATATATTTAAATAAGTAATTTTGTACTCTCTTCCTTTACATTTCTTCTTTAAAATTTATTTAACTCAAACAGCTTATAAAAATGTATAATGATATTTGAGTAATATAATTGGCTGACTAGTCATTTTTATTTTTATTTTTTTGAGACCGTGTCTGACTCTGTGTCCCAGTCTGGAATGCAGTGGCGGGATCTCAGCTAACTGCAACCTCCACCTCCCAGGCTCAAGTGATCCTTACACCTTAGCCTTCTGAGTAGCTGGGACTCCAGGCACGCACCACCACACCTGGCTAATTTTTGTATTTTTAGGAGAGACAGAGTTTCACCGTTTCACTGTGTTAGCCAGGATGGTCTCGATCTCCTGACCTCTGTCTACCCACCTTGACCTCCCAAAGTGCTGGGATTACAGATGTGAGCCATCGTACTTGGCCTAATTAAATATAATTTTTTAAAGAAAGTCTGTCGACAGTTTCTTTGGGGGCATTTCTTTTGTTTTTTTTTTTTTGTGGTGGGGCGGGTGTTTATGCTGGGATTCATTCTGATTTCCTTCTCCTTTTATTTCCCTGACATGTCCCTAGAATGCCTCCTCCTCTAGAGTGAAGGTGACCATCTTAATTTCCTTCCCTTCTATGGCAAGTTAATTCAGTCTTCACCAACTCTGAACCCAGGCCCTGAAAAGCACTTGATCACTCCAATAATATGAAGGTTGCAGATGTTTTCTCTAAACTTGGGCTTGAGTAGATGCTGTTGATGGCTACAAGTTCAGGGCTCTTTTCTAGAGATGTAAATGCATTTTTAAGTTTTCCTACTCACCCACTAGCATATTTTTTCTATTTTGTACTAGGAGTGGGAAATTAATGCAGAAAAGACAGTGAGGGACTGATTTCTTTAGTTTAGCAATATAGTGGTAGGGGAAATGTATAATTCTTAATAGTCTAAGTGTCTGCAGTATAAATGTTATGGACTGTACCAGTGTGCAAATGAAAAGCTCTATGTTAACACCCATTCAGTGTTCACTTTGTCACCAGATTTAGTTCTAGAAACATTTCCTACAGGGCTGTTTACTGCATTTTATTGTTGAATACTCTCAGCTCCAGGTGAAACATACTGAAGTGTGAAATGGTCATTTATAACTGGGTAAACAAAGCTGCTTGGATAAAATATTATTAAACTGGGTGGCTGGATGTTTAGTGTTCATTTTTCTTTATCTCGGGACAGTGGTGTACAGAGTAGAAGAAAGATTTGGCACTTTAAGAAGATGACTTCGTAAACAAATTCGCAGTTACTAAGACCAAAAAGACCTTATAAGTCAATTTTATGCTGAGTTGTTTAAAACCATTTTCACATCAAATATTTCATAACTTTCCTACTCTGTAGAATCTTTCAAAATTTGAATTTCTGTGAGGTAGACTTTACATGACTTTCCCCCTTTAATCCCTTTGGAGAATTAATCTAATCTTGGAAAATACTCTCAAACATTGATACTTTGGAAAGTAAATTCAGAAGGGAAAATCAGAGACATAATTTTAAATGGTTTTTAATACATACCCCTGAAGCCTGAGATAGGTATCACACTTTGATGCATATCCTGTGTTTGTTAAAATATCATTTGTGAAACCTGTGATTCTTTGAGAGCTTCATTTAGTATCTTATTTAAGATTCTCTAGCTGATGGTTCTCCAAAAAAGTGCTTATCTCAAGCTGTATGAGTAATATTTCTGGAGTAATTTTTTAAGATCATAGCAGACAGGAATTTCTGACTGTGTAGACTGGTATTTTCTGGGACATCTGCCTGCAATTAGAATTTTATTTGGGACTAAATTTACCCAAGATTGGGAAAGAAGCTTTCTCCTTATAAGTCTCCTATTCATTTTTCAAGCAGTAATGTCATCCTTCAGACACCTTCAATTAGTAATCTTTGTGGAGTTTTGTGGAGTTTAATGGCCATGAAGGCTAGGAACATAAAAACTTGATGCAAACCATAACTATCATTTTATTTTTTTGGTGTTTCAAAAGAGATTTGTGAGCAAGCAGTGATGGCAAATAGAAATTCACTTCCCAAGTTGTTGGCTGGTATGCCTAACCCTCTAAGTTCCAGATCTATTACATGGCTGAAAGAGATACAGAGTAAATATTATTCAAGTGCATAGGTATAGATGAGAAATGGAGAGAAGAAAAGAGGAGGGTAGGGAGAGAGAGAGGACAGAGAGAGGAGAGAGAGAGAGAGGAGATTAGAGTTACAGCTGCCTAGTGGGATGAAACAAAAAATATGACCTTAGTCATTAGTCGTACTCATGGCCTTTAACAGACTGTTCTTCCTGGAATCAGATGAGCATCCTGTTGAAGTAAAGCCTGAAGTGTATTGAGAAGCACCATCCTGACTTTAGATGCTTCTTAGCTATCAAAAGAGTCTGCTGATGATTGCTTAAATGCAGAGATGTTAAAATGTTGGTTCCAGGGACTCTATGTTTATATGTGGTGTCTTTTTTTTGCTGGTGGGGGAGTGAGTTTCTTGCTGTGTTACTCAGACTGCAATACAATGGTGTGATCATAGTTCACTCTAGCCTCAAACTCCTAGGCTCAAGCGATCCTAAGTAGCTAGGACTACAGGTGTGTGCCATCACACCTGCCTGATTTCTTTTTTAATTTTAATTTTTATAGAGACAGTTTCTGTGTTACCTATGGCTATGTTTTTTTATAGAGACAGGTTCTATGGCTATGTCTTGAACTCCTGCCTCAAGCAATCCACCCACTTCAGCATCCTGAGGAGCTAGGACTACAGGCATATACTACCATGCCTGGCGAACTTTCTATTTTTTTATTTTTAAGACAGGTCCTTGCTATATTGACCTGGCTGGCCTGGAACTCCTGGGCTCAAGCAATCATCCTGCCTCAGCCTCCCAAACTGTTGGGGTTACAGGTATGAGTCACTGCACCCAGCTGTGCCTTTCACATACACTAAAAAAATCTCAGCCCATGATGAAACATCTTAAATATTGGAGAGAAAATTTCATTTCTCTGGAACAACAATTCAATTTAGATTGAAAATACAATCTAGTTTTCAATGTTTATGTCATCCACCTGGGATTATTTCTGGTTATTCAACCAGCAGCTGGTATATTATTCTGTCATTAACTTGCTTCCAACACAATTACTTCTGCAAATATTGTGGGCAAATATGTGCAAGTGTGTACGACTGTGTGTGTGTGTTTGTGTGTGTGTGTTTGGGGCAGGGTACAGAATACACAAATGTACATGTGAACACATAAGGCTTGAAAAAAAGGAAAGAATATTTTGTCACTTTCTTACATTTATTTGCAGAGGGATAAAGGAAATAAGTCAGGCTATGTCCTTGTCTCTGTGTAAATTATCTTTGTGCTTCAAATGGTTGCTTGCACATGGTGACTTAACCTTTCTTCAGCTCAGAAAAAAATATATAAGGGCTGAAGCTTGTATTATTAAAAATATACATTTTTATTTTAAAACCTAATAATTATCTGTAAATCAGCAACTTTTAAAAGTAAATAAAACCTTGAATTGAGATAGGGCTTTTCCTGTTTCCCTGTGTCTATCACATATTTCTTTTCATATATAAATAATTTTATTATATTTAATAAAGCAAAAACCTCAAATTTAACAAATGTATTTTGAACAGGAGGCAGTGAAAGTGGATGAAATGAAATGAAAACAATAGGGCAAAAATGAAGAATAAGAAATTAATATAAATCATCAATAAACTAAACGCTGATATTTTTGCCAAGAGTAATAGAGAAACTGCAAAAACATCCAATCCCCAGTATAAATCATTAAATGCAATTAACAAATTCTACAAAGATGTGGGGATCTATGTACAGAATATGTTTATATAAGACAGCATAAGGAGCATAATTACACAGAAAATTTTACAAGTTAGATACTTTTTCTAAACAATACAAATGACCAATATTGACTTCACTCAGGATGACCAATCTTTCGATTTACATAGGACGGAGGGAGTTCACAGATGTGGGGCTTTCAGTACAGAAACTGTAAAAGTCCAGTGAAAAACTACCATGCATAGGACATTCTAAATCATATAAAATAGGAGAATTGTATACATCACTGTCTGTTTAAATAAGTGAGTAGTCTAAATATTCATGCACTTCACCATCAAAGGTATCAGATCTATGTCATTTTACAGCTGAATTTTACCAAACCTTCAAGAAATAGTTCTTAGTTGATATAACTGTTTTATGATAGAAGAAAACAGCAAATTTTGCCTAATTAAATTATTAAATATATAATAGAATATGAATAACAAATTCTGGGAAATGACAGTGTAAGGAAAATTTGAACAATTTCACTTTGAACAGTAATACAAAAATCTTAATGACATTTTAGCTCATTGAAGCCATAATGTAGATAAAATATATGTTATAATTATGTAAGATGAATCACAAATGTGAAAAAGTTACATCAGAAGTTATATCAATATAATTTACTACATTTATAGATTATATGAAAGAAACCTATACCCATTTCATTAGATGCAGAAAAAGCATTTAAGTTGTATGCTCACTTTGGAGTAAACCTCTTAGTAAATTAGAAATAAAAGGGAGTTACCTGATCTGAAATTTCTCCTATCAAAAGTCTATGAACAAATATATATATATAGATATAGATATAGATAGATAGATATAGATAAAGCATTGCAGGAATTAGCATTAAAGTCAGAGATACATTGTTTTACAACATTATAATGGTGGTATTAAACAATGCAATAAGATAAATATACAAGATAAGAGAGTAAGCAATAAAGGTATTCTTAAATAAGACATGAATATAAACACAGGAAATACAATGTAACAGAAAAAGTGACAAAAGGATAAGAGAGTTTTGCAAGATTAGTGCACACAAGGTCAAATTACAGAATTCATCAGTGCTGCTGCACACCAGCAATAATCATTTAGAATACTGGGCAGAAAAATTGTCCCAATAAAAGATAACAACAAAAAAATAGAGCTCCTAGAAATAGATGTAATAAATGTACATGATATTGAAAGCAAATGAGCAAATAAAATCCAGGTGAATTAAAGACTCAAATGTAAAAAAATAAACATTATGTAATTTTTGAAGAAATTATAAGATACTTTGTCTTTGGGATAGGGAATGCTCTCTTAAAGAAGATGAAAAAAGAACAACCCACAGGATAAATATTAATAAATTCTGCCACATTAATATTAATTATATTTTTATCAAAAATGTCTATAAAAATGGAAAAATAGAAGGCACAAAAAGAAGAAAATGTCTCAATGTACATAAATTATAAAATGTTAATATTGAGAAGATAATTTACACATTACTAATTTAAAGACAAGCCTGAAATCATCAAAAGTACCACTGTGCAATTCTTAGAAAAGAAGTTCAAATGGTTGCCAGTAATCACTGCAAGGTAAACTAAAATAACGGTAAAAAATAATTTATCTTTTATTAGTTTGGCCAGTATTTAAAAGTCTGACAGTAGCAAGCTTTGGTCAGGACATGGAAAAGAACTACTCTAATTTGCTTGTAGAAAGATAAGTTGGTAGCACTTCTTGAACACAATTTTTATGATATTTGGCTCAGGAATTCTACTTTCAAACAACCTAAGGAGATACTCTTAAGAATGTTGAAAGTAAGGCCGGGCGCAGTGGCTCAAGCCTATAATCCCAGCACTTTGGGAGGCCAAGACAGGTGGATCACTTGAGGTCAGGAGTTGAAGACCAGCCTGGACAACATGGTTAAACTCTGCCTCTACTGAAAACACACACACAAAATTAGCCCAATGTGGTGGCTCATGCCTATATTCCCAACTACTTGGGTGACTGAGGTGGGAGAATTGCTTAAACCCAGTAGGATATCCCAGAAGTTAGCAGAGATCGTGCCACTGCACTCCAGCTTGTGTGACAGAGCAAGACTCTGTCTCAAAAAAAATAAGAAGGAAAAAAAAGAATGTTGAAAGTAGAAATATAGCAATATTTGAAAAAAATAGAAAGATCCTTTAATAGGAGCTGGAGAAAATGTGATATAGTGTTGCAAGAGATTATTTGATAACTAGTAAGAAAGAAATAGATGCAGGGGTATCAATAAGTCTAAATCTCAGACACGATAGAAATTATATTTAAAAACACCGAGCAATTCAACTTGTGTGATTAGTAATAATATTAAGAATAAAGATAGGCACACCACTCCTAAAATTTCATGGATGCATATTTATGTCATCATTGTAGAAAGGTAACATTAGGCTGGGCATGGTGGCTCACATGTGTAATCCCAGTGCTTTGAAAAGCTGAATTGGAAGGCTGATTTGAGCCCAGGAGTTTGAGGCTACAGTGAGCTGTGATCCTGCCAGTCCACTCCAGCCTGAATGACAGAGTAAAATTCTGTCTCAAAAAGAAAATAATTATAATCATATTTTTTTGGAAAATGGCTAGAAAATATCCATGCTAATGTCTGAATGTTGGTTACCATTTGAGAGAATGAGAGGCTTGGTAGATATGGGCACAATAAGCTTTAACTCTATTTATAAGGTTTTATTGATTAAATAAAATCTGAAACAAAAAAGAAAAATATTAACAATATTTTAATTCTATACATTAGATATAATGAGAAGCATCATTTTATTCTATGGATTTTCTGTTTATAAGATGTGACTCAAAATAAAAAGTGTTACAAAAACAAAAAGTAGTCTAAAACCTACATAACTTATATGCACCTTTAAAGTTAAATAAATTCTACCATTACCATTGAATAGATTAACAGCTAGAGGATTCAAGAAATAATTCACATTGACTCCCACCCAGTCTCTTAGATTTCTTCTGACATACATTTAAAAAAAATATTGAGCTGCTCCCTGGACACCTTTGTCTAAACGTTAACAATCCTGCAAATCATTTTCTTTCTCTGAATCTTATTCCTTCAAAGAATATTATTCTTCTTTCTAACCTGATGATCCTCAGTCATTTCAGCTCTTCAAAGTTGTCTTTTTCGTCCTCCCAGTATACCAACTTGGTCAGGAAATGCTTTGAATTTTTTATCAAAAATACATCTGGAACCCGGCACTTTGTTACCGTTTACATTGCACATACATTATTCAGAACCTAAACATTTAATATCTCTTCTAAATATATATGTTATAAAAATATGTCATATAATTTTAATATATAATCTATGTTCATGTACATTATATATAAATACACATGTGCATTTACATTATGTTTAAATATATAATATAATGTGTAATAGCTACAGAACGTACATACACAGAGAAAGAGATATGGATAGTCCAGTTGTCTCTTTATAAAGGTAAAATGACTATAATTATTATAAAAACAACATGTATTTATTTTATATATTTCTAAACTTATGCAATATAGGAAGGTGCAAAGAAGAAAATTGGAATAATCTGTACACAAAACACCTACGACATGCAATTTGCCTGTGTAACAAACCTGCACTTGTACCCTTGAACCTAAAATAAAAGTTTAAAATATAAAAAAAAGAAAGTAGAACCTCCCCCAAATCTTCAGAATTCTCCTTCCAGAAATATTTTAAACTTTTGTTTAACATTATTAATATTGATATGGCTTGGCTGTGTCTCCACCCAAATCTCATCTTGAATTGTAGTTTCCATAATCCCTGCATGTCGTGGGAGGGACCCAATGGGAGGTAATTGAATCATGAGATTCATGCTATTCCCTCAGCTATTCTCTTGATAGTAAGTTTTCATGAGATTGGATGGTTTTATAAGGTGCTTTCCTCTCCATTTGGCTCTCATTGGTCTCCTTGCTGCTAGTATGTGAAGAAGGATGTGTTTGCTTCCCCTTCCACCATGATTGTGAGTTTCTTGAGGCTTCCCTAGTCAGGCTAAACTGTGAGTCAATTAAAACGGTTTCCTTTATAAATTACCCAGTCTCAGGTATGTCTTTATTAGTAGTGTGAGAATGGACAAATATATTTAAAAATATGTAAATATGAAGATCTCTATCTATCTATTTAGCTATCTCTATATTTAGATTTTCCAAAATAGGACTATGCTAATATGACAACACTGTTAATAATGTATAAGCACCTTCATTTTTAACAAAAAATGATCTGCAGCAAAAATTAAAAGTTGCTGAATCTCAGGAAAAAGAGTTGTTCAAAGGAGGTTACTTTCAACAACTTTCTTTGCTACTGTTAATGAGAAAATTATGCAAATCACTAAAATATGAACTAAAGTGTTTTAACAGCCTTAAACAGTATCTCTTAATTCCTGTTTTTCCCATTTGTCCATGTTTTAATGTTGGTATATAATTATTTGAAAGTTATTAGCTTTTCTTATATGTGCCCTTTGTTTTGCAGTGTAATTTTAGTGTTTTTAAAGTTTATATTTAAATTGATGCTATATTTACCACCAGTGAGCATTCTCTATTTGTTTTTTATTTGGTGTCGTTACTTTTTGGATAGATAGCGTTTTGTTATTTAGAAATGTTTTGCTCTTTGAATTTGTGCTCATTGGTATTGTATTTCCAAATTATTATATTACATGCAGTTTGTGTAAAATGCCTGCATGTGCATTTGTCTAAATTATCTCTTTAAAAGCATTTAATGTGCTGTATGAATATAATATTTCTTTAATAAATTAGAATGTTAGAAATAATTTTGTTGTCTTTTGAACATAATGTAACCATTCCTCGTCTTCCTTTATTTAGAGTCAGTCTTTATGGTACATTTCCTATGTATATTTCATTTTTATACTATTGAATATAGTCTGTATGCTTATAGAAATCATACTTGGTATTGGTTTCTGATTGGGTTTGTGTGCCTTTTTAAAAGTGTATATGTGTGCTATGTTATTATACCTATCCTTCTCCATTTAAAAAAGTCATTAACTTGTGTTTTGAGCTCAATCCTTTTATACTATGTATATTGAACCATATGGCACTGGTAGCATACCTGTAACTACTATATAGTACTTTTATGTGAATGGATATCTAGGCTGTTTATTCTGTTTCTCTATTATAATCAGTGTTATAATAAGAATAGTTTAATGTGTAACTTTATGCTTCTCTGAGCTAATTTATTTAGGATGAGTACTTAATGTATTTAACAGTATTGCTGAGACATAGGACCTGAATATTATAATTTTTACTACATATGTCAAATTGCTTCTAACTTAGCTTTACTGGCTTACTACTACCAAACTATAATTGTGTATCTAACAATGTTCAAACACTTGATGTTGGTGTTTTCTTTTCTCTGCAAACTCACAGCATCTGATTTTTTTTTCTTTTTAGTAATAGCCATTCTGACTGGTATGAGATGGCATCTCATTGCAATTACTGTCTATGGTAGTGTAAATTAGTTCAAGCATTATGGAAAGCAGTATGATGATTCCTCAAAATGCTGAAAGCAGAACTCCCATTTGACCCAGCAATCCCATTACCAGTATATATTCAGAGGAATATAAATCATTCTACCATAAATACACATGCATGTGAATTCATTGCAGCATGATTTAAAACAGCAAAGACATGGAGTCAACCTAAATGCCCATCAATGACAGATTGGATAAAGAAAATGTGGTATGTATACACCATGGAAAACTATGCAGCCATAAAAAAAAGGAGATTAGATCTTTTGTAGGAACATGGATGGAGCTGGAGGCTGTTATTCTTTGCATATTAACGCAGTAACAGAAAACCAAATATTTCGTGTTCTCACTTAAAAGTGGGAGCTAAAGGAAAAGAACTTATGAACGCAAATAAGGGAACAACAGACACTGGGTACTACTTGGTGGTGGAGGGTGAGAAGAGGGAGAGGAGCAGAAAAGATAACTATTGAGTACTGAGCTGAATACCTGGGTGATGAAATTATCTATGCAATAAATGCCCATGACATGAGTTCACCTTTGTAACAAACCTTCATATGTACCTCCAAACCAAAAAGTTTAAAAGGAAAACAGTTGATGTAAGAAGATACTAAAATTGTTGCTAGCCTAATTTATAAAGATTTTCTTTAAATTTGAATGTTGATCTCTCTTATATTTTAATACTTTCCAAATCTATTTGTTCTGTTCTTGTCTCCATAAACAATAATATATGTGTGTTGTATCACCTTTGTCATATGTATTATTCAAATTACATTTTAATCTTCTTTATTATCCGTGTGTCTGTTCAGCTGGTACAATTTGGCTGTGTCCCCACCCAAATCTCATCTTGAATTATAGCTCCCATAATTCCCATGTGTTGTGGAAGGGACCCAGTGGGAGATAATTGAATCATGGGGGCAGTTTCCTCCATGCTCTTCTCATGGTAGTGAATAAGTCTCATAGGATCTGATGGTTTAATAAGGGGTTTCCTTTTTGCTTGGCTCTCATTCTCTCTTGCCTGCCACCATGTAAGACATGACTTTCACCTTCCACCATGATTGTGAGGCCTCTCCAGTCCCATGGAACTGTGAGTCCATTAAACCTCTTTTTCTTACAACTACCCAGTCTTGGCTGTGTTTTATCAGCACTGTGAAAACAGACTAATACAATAGCTTTCTCAAGCCTTCTACTTTATGCCAGATTAACTACATTTTTTTTTAATTTTGATGCTTTAATGATGACTTTTGTACCTGGAATGTTTTTATTTTGCCTTTCAGTGTATTCTAGGTTTTAAAAAACCTCCTTTGTTTGCTTTATGATCTCTTCTCTATAGCCTTAAATATCTCCTTCTACTCCATATTTTTTTAAGACTGTTGTCTATACAATTTCTGAGATGATGAAGATTTATAAAAATCATATTATCCATTTCTTTGGTTGAATTTATGTGTAGTTTCTCCCATGGTCTTTTTCTTAATAACATTTATATTTGAATGGGACTGAGTATTTGCCAAGTTCTGCATGGAGCAGTGGGCTGGGAGTAATCTGAGGCAGCCTACAGAACTGAGTCAAATCCCCTACCCTCGCCATAACCTCTCATTAAATCCATTATGTTATTTGACTTTGAAACATGCTTCCTTTTAGGTTTCAGCTGCCAGCATGGTTCCTAGTGAAGCACCCTGTATCTGGCAATTACTGCTTTATTCCCCATCCTTTGATCTTCTTCCTAGATTGGAGAGGATAAAAAAAAAGTTTCATTATGAGTTCTAACACTCCTAAGACTCCAGTTTTGATCACTGTCTAGCATGGTTAGCCCTGAACATACATATTCTGTGATTATATATTTAGACATGTGAAAGAAGCCAATATATCAGTATCATGGCATAAGATGCACTAAGATCTATAGGCTATGACATAATATTAATATAAACTAATATTTTTATCACATATGCTATTTTAAATCATTTTGATTATTGATAGTGCCCTTTTAATAGTTTCTTCAATCACATTTACCCACAAAATAAATAGTAATTATTTATTTTAAAATCAGAAACATTGTAAATTTCTGATTTAAAAAGGTTTACATCTGAAAAGCTGTAAATATTTTAACAGATAACATTTTGTAATATTTGTTAGGAAATGTGTCATTCTTCATTAGACTGTTAACATAGCATTAATCATGGCAGAGATAAAACCGATGAATAAGTCAGTGACTCAATGTTATTAATCATTACTACGAAGGGAGTTGCTAACTGAGAATTTAGCTTATTATAGAATAAACAGACTGAAAAATAGGAGGAAAATAGTTTGGCATTCTCAAGTAGCTAAATAGACTGAATACTTGAATACTTTTGCTTAACATATATACTATTTTTTTTTTTTTTTTGATACAGAATCTTGCTCTGTGGCCAGGCTGGAGTGCAGTGGTGCGATCTGGGCTCACTGCAACCTCTGTCTCCTGGGTTCAAGTGTTTCTCCTGCCTCAGCCTCCTGAGTAGCTAGGACTACAGGCGTGTGTCACCACGACCACGCCCAGATAATTTTTGTATTTTTAGTAGAGACAAGGTTTCACCATGTTGGCCAGGCTGGTCTCCATCTCCTAATCTCGTGATCTGCCTGCCTTGGCCTCCTAAAGTGCTGAGATTACAGGTGTGAGCTACCCTGGCTGGCCAACAAAAATACTTTCAATTACCTTTTTGTGAAATTAAATTTTTTCTACCCAAGATAGCCCCAGATACTCTATTTTATTTTAAAAAACTCCAACAGTTTTTAATGAATTTTCTGAGACCTTTCTTTGAGTGTGATTATGATCTCACAATTTAGCACTAAGCCAACATTATGTAATTATTCCACAATGGACTATTCCCTGGGTGCAGCCATTTCCATTTTCGTGAAGTCAGGCAGTCAGGGAGATGATAGAAAATAAAGTTTGGATAGCTTTTGAATAGCTAATCAGATGCTATTTTGCAAAGCAGTTTCTTTCCTAATATAGCTCAAGATACTATATACTTAATTATTAAATTGCTATGCAGCATATTTCTGGCTGGGAAGTACACATTTTGAAGTTTCTAGCTGCATGAAAATAGTTTATACTCTTGGTCAAGAGATGTATATTTTCTGCTGCATCCTTGTGCTTGACACACCTATCACTTATTTCCCAGGTGGTTTGAAAAATACCCTGGGAAATTTTATTTTGTCTTTCATGTACTCAATACATCTATTTTATTGGTACTGTATATGCATTTTTACCAACATGCACATGAATATTTGCCAGTCCCTCTGATAGAGATATTATACTCTAGATGCTCTGGGGATTGTATTTCAGATTAAAAATGATGTGATTTTAAAAGATCTGCTATACAACATAAACTGAATTGTGAACTTAAAAAATTTGTTAAGAGAGTAGAGATCTCTCATGTTAAATGTTCTTACCACACACACTATTAAGAGATGCAAAGGAACTTTTACCTTAATTACGGTAATAATTTCACAGATGTCCCATAAAAACGTATGTATTAAACACGTGCTGTGTTTTTGTATATCATACATACCTCTATGAAGTTGTTGAAAAAATTTAAAAAATAAGATGTCAGTTGAGGTAAATCTTTTAAATTGAATTTACAGTTTTACAGAGTGTAAATCATGACACTTTCAGAATACACTTCTGTGAACACTGGGGCAACCCCTTTCCTGTCTTTTGGAATTTTCGTACAACTATATCACTTGCAACTTCACATGTCATATTTTTAGTTTTGACTATAAATTTCTAAATATAAATTTCTGAATATACAGATTTTCTTTGGGAGCTTTGAGGTTTAACAGCCCCAGACTAGATTGTTGAAGGGCCTCAGAGACTAGGTTTAGAGGTAGTAAAATTTCAGGCCTATGGTTCTTATGGCTGTACAAGTTTTTCAACATTTAATAAGGTCCAAGAAATCTCCTTCTAGTAATATGGTAGATCAGGTTATTCACCAACTCTCTCACTGAAAACAGCTAAAAATGGTGATTGAACTATTTGTAAGTGTTCTTAAAAACATAAAACAAACAAAATAGCAAAGAAACAATAAGAAGCCATCAAGCTTAACCGTAGCTAAAAGGTAGACTTGTCAGGTGAGCTAAATATTGTTGGTGTTTTTATGTTTTTCACTGGAGGCAAGGACTACGAATGAGAAATCTCATCACTTGTGCATGATGAAGGTTTATTATGAGACCCTTCTCTCTACACCTACAAATCTGAGAGCTATATCTTCGTTAGAACCAGGAGTAAATACAGCCCATCCACCACCTCCGGGGAACTAAGAAGCAAGTTATCCTAGTGCTGAGTATGACACTACAAGAAAACCTCACCTATGAGCCCTTATGTGAATTTGAGGCAAATGCATATTAGCAGGGTTTACAGTGGTCTTAGATGGCTGTCAGAAACAAATGTAAATCCTCTTTGGAATAATATAGATAATTCATCCTAGGTCTTAAAAATATCTTATAAATAATTCTACTAGAAGGCTCAACATATTAAGGCCAAATAGTATTACATACTAAGGAAGTTTGCCACCCAAATTAAGAGCTAGCATAAAAAACAGAGGATCTCAAAACATTTCAGCTGTTAAAATTTTCAAATATAGATTATGGTATAATTTTCAAGTTAATATGAAAAACAAAAGCAAACAAATACTTTTTTAAAATTTCAAAGTAAGACTAATAGAAATCCACATTTAGAAATATATTGGTGAAATAATAGAACAGAAAAGACAATTAGAAGATTTTGAAAGTCCTAGAAACCATCAACAATATGTAAAATGTAATATAATGTCAATAGGATACTAGTTGTACAAATAAAAACATATAGTGAACACTAAAACTTTATTAAAACATACAAATAGATCTTAATATGCAATGGCATGGAGAGGTCAATTGTCTCCAAATTAATTTCTAAATTCAATGCATTTCCAATCAGTATACCAACAAAGTTTTTTTTTTTTCTTTTTTTCTTCTGTAGAAAATGATGGTGCTTGTACTGTTTATACAGAAGAAAGAAATTATAAAATAGCTAAGACAATGTTTAAGAAGGATAAAAAATGACAAGACTTTTCCAAAAAGTTAGAGAGTTATCTTAAAGCCACAGCAATTAATATATTGTGATATTGATATAGCCATTTACAAATAGAGTAAAGGAAAAGAGTAGCATGTCCAAATGCTTACCCACATGAGGCAAATTGATGTTTGACTGAGGTAGCAATGCAAGTTGAAGGGAAAGGAAGGATAGTCAAGGAATCACACAGAATTAGTTAGTCCCTATGGCAGCAAATAATAATTATATTCTTACTGTATACCAAATACAAAAAGAATTCCAGGTGGATAGAGATATTAAACATGTAACTGAATTTTTTAAATTTCAAAAAGAATGGGGGAGGATTTCTATATAACATAGGAGACTAATTGACTTATTAAATAAAATATAAAAAGCACAAAAAAATCCAGGATGTAATTAATGTTACATCATGTTAAAATGAGAAATTTTTGTTTATCAAAAGTACCATAAATTGCCAGGCATGGTGACTCACATCTGTAATCCTAGCACTTTATGAGGTCAAGGGGAGAGGATCGCTTGAGCCCGGGAGTTGGAGACTACTACTTTAGTAGTGAGTAGTGTTGCTTACCTGTGAACCATGCAAATGTTTCATCCAAGATAGGACCCTCCTCTCTTTAGATTTCATCTAGAACATAAGGTCAGGTGATCCATCAGCAGAATTACTATTCCCACTCCAGGAGAAAAGCATTCACCAACATTTAACTGTAGGTTCTAATTGTTATGATCAGCAGGTACTGAAATCCCAGGATTGGATCTGGAGTGTGCTTGTTTAGGGGTAAAGATAAATATAAAATTTGATAAGGGATTTATAGAAGTTGGGTATTACATAAAATATGTCTTATCATCAAGGAAATCTGGAGATTGTATTGATACATTGCTAAGGTAGTTCCTTAAAGCTTGGGAGGAAGAAATTCTCTGGTAAATGAGATGCAGGTGCTGGAATTGCCATAAGAGTACTGAGAAAGGGCTGACGATACTCAGAGATTAAGGCATGTTAGAATAGATATATTCTGTTATATAAGAGAATGCTTTAGATAATTACATTCTTCAAGTGCCCAGAATATGCCCACTCCATAAAGTATTGGGAATTCTCTTGTATGGGAGCATAGTCATTGTTGAGAAACCCAGAGAGATCTATTTTCCATAGGCCAGGTTTACTGACAGGAGGTTTTTCAATGGAATTGGATTTCCAAATATTAATAGAAATGTTAGAATTTCAAAAAAATCAGTAAATAACTGTGAAAAGCAGAATGGTTTATTTATTGTTTTGGGAAACAAGACCAGACTGAAAACCAAGGGCTCCTGAGGTACACCAGTTCGTTACACATCTTTGGATTTTGGAGCCTGTGATGTTGAGATATCTATATCTGTCTATCTATCAATCAATCTATCTATCTCTAATTATGTATGTATGTATGTATCTATCCATATATCTATCCCTATTTATAGCTTACAGATAGCTGAACATGTGGAGGCTGACAGGTGAAGAAGAACTCATTCATCCACGTGCTGGGGCGGGGGTTGGCACGTCCCAACTCCATGGGGATGGAAGCTCCTGCACTTGGGACCCTTCCGTATCTCACCATATGTATCTCTTCATCTGGATGTTTATTTCTATCCTTTAAAATATACTTCATAATAAACCAGTAAGTGTAACTATTTTCCTGAGATCTGTGAGCTGCTCTAGGAAATTAATCATACCCAAAGAAGGTGTTGTAAAAAACCTCAACTTGAAGCCAGTGGATCATAAGTTCCCCCTGTCTTGTGACTGTGGAGGAGGAGCGGGAGGTCTTGTGGGACTGAGCCCTCACCCTGTGGAACTGGCACTATCTCCAGGTAGACAGTGTTGGAATTGAATTGGAGGACATGTAGCTGATGTCCATTTCTTGCCATATGTGGAAAACCCCCCATACATTTGGTCATAGAAGTCTTCTTCTGTGTTAATCATTGTGGTGGTGTAAGAGCAGAGGAAAGCAGAGCTTGAGAGTTTTTTTTTTTTTTAAATTTTCTCCTGAAAGGGCTAGTATCTATGTAATGCTTGGGAATGCTCCTCTGAGTAAGCTTTATTCAAAGAGAGTTCTTCAACAGGTTCAGGCTGTAGAAAAGCAGCCTGGCTATTTTCTAACATGTGCACTGGCAAATCCCATGATGCTTGAGGTATCTGGGATAGATAAGGATGCTGTATGGACTCTCTGGCAAGCCCCAGTAGAAGAGCCACAGTGTGGACCTAGGGTTCGGAGACTGCTCACTATTCAAAAACAGCCTCTAGCCTTGGTGGCATCAAACAACAGTTTCTGAGCGTGTCCTTCATGTGACTATGCAAATAGAGCTGCCCATCTTGACAGGTCATTTTGTAAAGTCAAATCTACAGATATATAATATTGGGTAGGCACAGGGGCAATGTATCACGTGATAGAAATAGTAAATTGGGGATTCGTTCAAGTAGGTTTGAAAGGCACAATGAATGTGTAAATACGTCTGGACTTTGCCTGCAACAAGTGTCACCTACCCCATTGCACAGCCATTTCTTAGCTCACATATAATTTTTTTTTTTTTTTGCAGGACTGCCACAATGGGATGATGAGGAAGAAACAGTTCACAGACTAATGAGATCAGTAGGTTGGCATGAGCAGAAAATGAGTTGCTCCTGCAAAAAGGCCCAGCATGTAAGTATCTCTAAAAGAAAGAAGTAAAGGGAAAATTATCCTATAGAGGACAGAGACTGGAAATGAACACATGGTAATCTACTTGGTGTAGAAGGAGAAATGGCTTGCAACAAACATATGCACAGGCTTTGGTCAGTGGTAGGTTGCTCTGCCTGTTGGAATCAGATCTAAGAAAGCAAGGTTGGAAAAGTAGAGACAAAGAAGACAGGGGAAGAGGCATATGACTGGACCCATGGGAGTTGACACTGAATGTGTGGATATTTGGTTTTCCCATTTGTTCACCCCAGTGGAGCAACATCCACCCCAATGGAGCAACTGAACAACCACGCAGATAGAATGACTTGGGTTGGGCATGTCATCCAGCCTCTGTCTTTAGCCAGGTCTGTGCTTGGGTTTTGCACACATGAATGGAGTAACCCTGGAAAGGATAGGAAGCTATGGATAGTAAGCTAGCTACTTGAACACCAATGCTGGCAGTGAGAAAATAAACAGAATGGCTGGTATACAAGAAGATGATAATTAGCAATGACACTCTCAGAACCTGCTATTCACCCCAATACAAATCATTGTTTGGTTGTTGTTGTCATTGGTTTTAAGGAACTGTGACCAGTCACAAATACAAAGACAGAAGATGTTAGACTTAGTGTGTGTCATAAATGGATCTGAGCAGTACAAGGGGTGGGCTGCAGCAGACTGTTTAGGCTCACAGCCCCTCAGCACTCATCGTTATAACTGGAGGCTCCATGGAAAACACCTGCCAGTTGGGCTGAAGATTCTTTTTTCTAAGAGAATATGCTGTATCTGTGTACATGATAAACGAAAAGTAATAGAGATTTATTTTGAGAAATCACCTTCAATTAAAGGAAAATGGGCATGTGGTAGATTCAAACTCCAGTTTCCTCACGATTCATTAAGGATCGCTCCAAGGCTGAGCTCTCCTGTTTCCCAGAATTCCCAGGGTAATCAAGCTCCAGGGTCTCTTGGTGGAAAGTGGTTAGTAGATAGATGTCTTTCCATTCCTGGGATCACCTACCAAGGAAAGTACTTGTCTACTTGTCATCAGTTCTTCATCTCAGGGTCTTCTTGGAGAATAAATCTATCACACATAAATCTATTTTCTATAATTAAATGAAACATGCATTCTGAATGTTGTGTTGATAACTTTCTCATGTGAATTATTTAACTGTGTCCTGATTTTTCCATTTAGATCCTTATTTTACTATGACTCCTCCTTCAGTAATGTCTGAATAACAACTCAAAATATAAAAGAGCAATGAAAGAAGTACCCAAATCAGTAGAGTGAATCAAATCTACTGCATGAAAAATGCAAGATCATGAATATTTATGTAGGTTTTTCCTCAATTTTTGCCCTATTAAGGAATGACTCTTAGGTTCAAAAGTATTCTAGAGCATATTAAGTGCCACAGAAGGTTCTCACTCTCTATAGCTACCTTCTCATTCAATTACAATGTAATGTAATTAGATTTCATGCATTATGTGGAAATAGATGTTTGAATGCATGGCTTGTCTGAAAGCTAAAATAAAGTATGAACACTGGATTATAAAATGGGTTCACAGGGGTTAAGTTTTACTATTCCAGTCTTCCAAATGGCATTTTCATCTCTGGAATTTTTTTTGAGAGAGAAATTGAGTGTCTTCATATGTGATTGGTTCTCCAATTACTTTTTAATGCAAATTCATCCTATATAAAATAAGCGCTTTATATAGTAGTAATTAAACTACTGAATATATTTGAGAAACACTTACTTTTTGTGGATTTATACAAAATCTCTCTTGCAATTAATGTCAGGACTGCAAAGATAAGAGCCACAGTCCATTAACACTTAACAACTGTATCAGCTTGACCAGTGACTGGAAGTAAAGTGCTGATAAATTTCATACATATCATTTGAGAAAAGCTATAAGCTATTAGTTTGCAACATACTTCACTAAGCAAATGGAATTAGTAATAGTGAAGGATAAAAATCTTTGGAGCATATGTTAGGTTTTGTTAATGAAATAAGGTAACTTCTTTGAAAAAGCATAGTCTTTGAAATACATGTCCACCAAGGGTTTCTTGTATGCCCAGAGTCAAAATCGTTTTTGCTCTATAGACAGATAGTTTGTCTTTTGAAAGAAAACATCATCATAATAGTATTGGAAAAGTTTATTCCAGATCATTTTTTTTTGTTTGAACTTGTAAAAACTTCTGTTTTATTTTTTATATAAAGTATTTACATATTGGGAACTTAAGATTTTTCCTTTCTTATTTTCTTTTTTCTCTAGACATTTTTCATAGATAATACTTGCAAAGGAAGTTAAAAGTGATGCTTTTTTCTCATTGTAATTGGTCTAGTGGGTTTTGGTCCTCATCAAAACCAGTAGTACATTTTCCATTGATCTCCTCCTAAGTTCAGTTTCTTCCTATAAAAGGTAGATTCCATGATTAATAACTTCAGTTACCCTCTTGTCACTATTATCAATGTCCTTGCCTCATTGATCCAATGATACAGGCAGCTGGCAAAAGAAACTTGAGGAGAAAAATAAGAAAACTCTAAAGTATATCTTAGCAGTGACTTGAAATTCTTGATGCTTCCCCAGCTAACATGTTTCCCTATGTTCACAACGAACTAGTTGAAACTCCTAGATTCTCATATATTTACTTCTGCCACCTGTATTATCATTCTCAGAAGATGATCTCACTCACCTAGCACTTCACACACAGCAGTTCCATAAGAGCATTTCCACAGACTTTATCCAGCTTTCCAAACTTTCACCTTCTGTGATTGTATTCACTTTCCGTTATTCTTCTACATTTCTGACATCAGCTCTGTTTACGATTATTGTGATTTTAAATTCCCTACTGCCTGCGTCTTTGAGGCAGTATTCTCTTCCCCCTTTAAACCTATACCTACCATGCAGGTGAGCTTCTTCCACTTTCATGGTTTAGTTACAAACTGCTTACAAAGAAATTTTTTCTCTTTGAAGTGCCAACTGTAACTTTCATTTTGCAGGTCTTCTTTTCTTAACTGGTAATCAACTCAAATGACTACGAGAGGACACAGCTGGCTTCAGATTTACTTAGAAGGATATGATGCTAATGAATGCTGCATGTCAACATGTCAGCACAAGCCATTTCTTATTCGTGAAAGCCCTCACAGCAGTCCCACAGTAGTGCCAGGACTGTGGTCTCTGTAGTAATTCTGTCTAGTTCTCTGCCAGGTGGCTTTTACCAGATGGGACCCCTGGGGTCATTACTCACTCTATTTCAGTTTTCTCACTTCAAACATAGAGACAAACATCATAATTCACCTAGGAGAACTTTTTTGAGGACTAAACAAAATAAACCAATGTAAAAGACCCTCTGGTAAGTGTACAATAGTTATTGCCAAAAATATTATTCTGTACTAGCTGTAATAAACTTTTCACTATTTTGCCTATATATGCTTAATTTTTCCTTCAAAGTCTATCTGAAATGTTACTTCTTCTGTAGCTTTTCCTGAGGCCTTCCTCAATTCACATTCATGCAACTCATAACCATCACACCATCATAACTATTATATCATTTGTATTTTAATAGCATACATGTTTATATTTTATATGAAAATACTCACTCAAATATACTACTTCCTAAACCCTTCAAAAAACCAGCAAAAACCACAGTGAATACCATATGAAAATAATTAAATCGATATTTCTAAATGAACAAATTTTATTTCAAAGACTCACTTTTAAAACATATGTGTTAAATTAAAAAAAATGGCAAGTTGTTGGGTTTAGAAAATATAAATTGTAAAATTGAATTTTAGTCAAATTTATCTATAGTAAATTTACCCTTATGTAGAGTATACATTTTTAGTAGAGGCTAGAACTTCTGTAGATTATTTAGGAGAAAGTTTCTAACCCATGTAGAAAATAAAGCTAAAGAGACATAATAATATTTCGTATATAATATGCTCTTGTAATGGAATCCTGTTACAACTTAACATAGCATTGTCTATTATGGAAGCTACTAGCCAAATGTGGCTCTTCATTGCTTGAAATGGGCTTGCCAAAATTAAAGTGTGCTCTAAATATAAAATAGACCATAGAGTTAGAAGACATAATATAAAACAAAGATTATAAAATACCTCATTAATCAAATTTTATATTAAGTTATAATCAAGGTATATTTTGAATATTATTGAGTTAAATTCTATACTGTTAAAATTAACTTCACCTCTTTTTTCTATATGGTTACTGGATAATATATAATTACATGTGTAATTTGTATTTTATTACTACTGGAAAGAACTGTTATATATAATGAGCCACAAGTAAAGAGGAAATTGAAGTGATTTTCTAGTGGTATAGGAATGTAAAAAGGATTATAAATATAAATAGTATATGAGCAAATTAAGAGAGTATCCTCATTCCTTTTTAAAATATTTCATTTCTAGCTTCTATTTTTCTCTTGTTTGTTTATTGGTTTAGACAATATTTTTTCTCAAATTACAAATATGTAACTGACTTCAACTTTATTTTTCAAACTTCTCAAGTGTCTTAATGATGTTTAGAAAATGAAAGTATAAGTTTTACTCAGTGGGAGACCAAATGGACTTAAACATAGTTTGCTTTTAAAGGATTGAAGCCGTCTTTGCAAAATTATGACAATGAGAGAAATCTAATATAACTGACTCCATCTTGCTTCTAACCTCACAAGCTAACTGTCTTTGCTTATTTCTGTGTGTAGGCCAAGCTAACTACAGGAGGAATTCAGCTTATATATTTTTTCTTTAACCTTAAAAAAAGAACAGAATAATAATAGTCCCTTCCTGAAACTAACCTTCCCTCCTTGTTCAGGGATATAAACTGCCTTTGTAAAATTCATGAAAGACAAGGTTAGAATTATGGTAGTGGACTGAATTCTGCTAAGACTTAGGCAAAGCTAAACAATAACTACTCATTGCTTTCTAACTTGCTTTTTTTGAATTGCTTACTACCCAGGAGTCATGTAGCCAGTGGCCCTAAGATTTGTAACTTCCCCAATTGCCCCTGTAGACAACATCACTACTGTGAAACTAAGATTGATATTTGAGATATTTTTCAGAGCCTGTGTTCTGGTGGACCAACTGATGCCACCTGGACTGGTGACCCATACCGGTAAACTCACTCAACTGGTCCTGTAACCCCGACCTAGGAGCTGACTCATTGCATGAAGACAGTTTCAGCACTCCTATAATTTCATTTTAACCCAAACAATCAGCATTGCCCATCCCCTAGTTCCCTGCCAAACCATTCTTAAACACCCCTCGCCTCCAAATTCTCAGGGGGGTGGGTTTGAGAAATATCTCCTGGTCTGCTCACTTAGCTTCCCTGCAATTATTAAACTATTTCTCTGCTGTAACACCTTCTGTCTCAGTTCATTGACTTTTATTGTGCAGTAGGCAGGAAGAACCTATTGAGCTGTGACAAGATCTTTATATATTCATACATAATTTTATGAGCATTAATTATTAAGAAACAGAATAAAAACTTGTGAGAGATTTTTGTTACCATATTACCTGAGGAAAGTTTAGCTGAAATGTGATACTTTTTAAAGAGCAGTGTAAGAAAAAAAAAGTTGCACCTGAAAATTATGTTTTTCTCTGTATTTTGTTTATAATTGATCTAGTGAGCTGAATTTATATTTTCAGTTTTTGTAGACTCCTAATAAATGCAAAGTAGACTCTAGTACTCAAAGATCACAGAAAAATAATTAGTATTGAATTACTAGTGTAATTTTAACACACATTGAATACATGTATTTAAGTGCTTATGTGTTCAAACAAAAATGTTGACTCACTTATTAAATATTATAGATAAATGACTAAAATTCAATTTCACCTATGATAGCAAGAACATTTCAATTTTTTTTCTCCTCTCATTTATATTGTTTTTTCTTTGATAAAAGCTGTCAGCTATGCACCACAATTGTAACACAAAGAAAAATAATCTGGCTTACAAAAACATCTAAATATTGAAGACTATGCCAGAATTTGGCAGAAAATTTATATAATTGTTTGTGGTATAATAGTTGCAATATTAAATCTGCAATGAATTGCAAAAAGCAAATAAACTTATAATAATAAATTATTCATCTAAAATTTCAATTATTTTTTTCTGGGGTTTTTGTTGGATTATATGCATCAGAGTCTGTTCCCAAATCAAATGTATCTAATGTATTTTACACAGAACAATGAACTATTCATTGATAATAAAAAGGAAGTAGAAAAATCTTACTCCCTACAAGCAAATTTATCTATCTGGATTATTTCATGTAAAGGAAATAAGGCAATGAAGTCCTCAAGAAAATAAAATGTTTTGCTAAGGTTAAAAACTTGCTCAGAAGATACATTACTCTCATTTTGGCCTTTATTTAGAATAATAATTCTCAAAAGCATTTGAGAATGTGGCCCTTTATTTAGAAAAGTAATTCTAACGACTCTGTTAGCAAGGTACATTCTCAAGTTCTACCCTGAACTTCGTGCATCATAATTTTGGGGATAGGGCCCAGCAATCAGCATTTTACAATCCTTCCAGGGGATTCTCATTCTTGCTAAAGTTTAAAAATCCCTGCAGTAGAATATGTATTGGTGTATTTTTTGTCACCATGGGAGAGGAATTTGCCAGTAAATAGAGAGTCAAGTGTAAGGCCAATAGCCTCGCCAGGAGCCGGATGGACAATACTCACCCCCTCCGCTCCTGATAACACTTATCAGGAGGCTGGCATCCTACCGGCGCCTGCCTTCTCCATGTAAGCTCCCCACACCCACTCCTGCATTCCACTCCTGCATTCCACCCCTGCATTCCACCCCTAGCCCCACACTCAGCACTAAATCACGCTGTCAGCCCAAAATTAAAAAATCCCGCCGAGAGCCTGACCAATGGCAGCTCACCAAGTCAGGGTCCAGTCTCTCTCTCTAACCAATACAGGTGCCCATGCTTTGTTTCCTCACCGGTCAATCTGTTACTTACTCCAGCCCACCTGTGGGTACCTCTGCTGGGCTGCCAATAGCAACTTGTCAACTCCAGGTCCACTCTTTCTATGACCAATGCAGTTACCCATGCTTTGTTTCCCCACTGACCAATCTACTGCCCTTACCCCCTATAAAACCCCACGCCCAGAACGGCCGGGCGCGACTTCTCCGGCCTCTCTCTCTCTCTCTCTCCCTCCCCCGGGGCCACAGAACCTTGCCCGGGAGCTAAATTAAACTGGAATTTAATTTGTCTCGTGCTGGCCTCAGTTTCCTTATTTTAAACTCCGCAATATCCTTATAAGAATAACCTTACACTGACTGTATGAGTCAATACTCCTTAATAAACTCACCTTTATATATTCACCTGTCCTATTAGTTCTGTCACTCTAGAGAACCCTTACTAATACACACACGTATACTTACATACCTACATACTATGGTATCCATTCCTCCCTTCTTCCTTACTAACAAAACCTCAGTTGTACCCAAATAAAAATTCTGATTTTCCAAGATTTCCTCATAGCTAGGGATGGCTAAGAGATGTGATCTGACCCCAGAGTCCTAAGCATTTGTTTGCTGAAGATTTCTCAGAAAGTTTTTCTTTTCCTGATAGAAGTGCTTCCCCTTCCTTCTTGTTTTCTTCCTTTATGTTTTCCCGACTGGAATATTTGAACAGTGTGTACTTTTTGGAAATGCTGAGGCTGGACACAACTATGACAAACATCCTGAACCCGAAGCTTTGCACACATTCACGATGATTTAATAGAATAAGTTCCTAGAAATGGAAAGTGCTGGGACAAATGACATGCATCATTTTTTTCATATTTTTGACTGCAAAATATCCTCAGGAGTAGATGTATCAATTTAGATTCCCATCAGTAGCATGTGAGCTCTTCCCTCACCCCACACATGCCCCTGCTAAATTTTTGCAAGTTTAATAGAGAGAAATTATACCACAGAGACTTACATTTCTGGCAGTATGGCAGACTAGGAAACTTAGAGACCTTTCTGTTTTAAAAACACCTAGAAGTGGTAGAGAAAAGATAATGAACAGGCTTCTAAATGCACTGAGCTTTGCTAAAGAAAGGAAAAAAGAAGACAAAGAAAACTGAAACCAAAGAAGTAGGAGACCCTGGGGCAGCTGCATTGGATGTGGAGGAATTGGAAGGGGAGAGCTGCCAATCTTGATACCCAAGAAGCTTTGGATGTAATGGCCACCAACAGGGACAGAAGCTGAGGCCTGGGCCTAGGGCACGCATACATCAGAACTGTGATTCCTGCATAGAGCCAAGACCTTCTGAGGTTTCCACTCTAGATAAAAAGGTGACAGAAAAAAAACAGTCTGCTCACTTGCAAAAAGAGATAATGAAATAGCTTATCTAGCTTGCCCAGGGCTCTAGATAAAAAACTATCTCCCCTGATCATTCGCAAGGGCTCTGCCTTTATCTAGGCTTGAGATTCAAATTTATATGATCTACACGATCCATTAAGCTCCCATCTCATCCCAGGTAAGAAATTAACATCCCAGGCTGAAACCAGGGACTCCAATGCAACACTGTTCTCCAGAGACCACACAGGACTCTCAAAGGTGAAACCCTGAGGAACCTGAATTTGCAATCCAAAATTCCAAATATGCAAGGAAAGAAGCCACCTCAAGCACAAGTCAGCAGGAACCAGTAACATAGGCTTCCAATCACTTCGGACAACAGAATTGTTGCATACACACCATAGTGTTGCTTTGATCTCCAACAAATGTCTTCTTAAAACGCCACCTTCTGTCCATGACCAATTCCTACTCAATGCTTTTTAATCAATGTCTTGGTGAAAGGCATACACTTGTCACATTTATCAATAACGTGTAGCTTGAAGAGATCACAAGCTTTTCATGTGGGGGTCCAACGAGATTTTGAAGGGATAGAAAGAGGAGCTAAAATTACAAGAAAAAATGTGACAGGAACAACATACATTTCTGCTACATTAAAAAATCATCTTTGGGAGGCCAAGGTGGGCAGATAACAAGGTCAGGAGATTGAGACAATCCTGGCCAACATGGTGAAACCCCGTCTCTACTAAAAATACAAAAATTAGCTGGGTGTGGTGGCATGTGCCTGTAATCCCACCTACTCAGGAAGCTGAGGCACAAGAATCACTTGAACCCAGGAGGCGGAGGCTGCAGTGAGCCGAGAGATCACACCACTGCACTCCAGTCTGGTGACAGAGTGAAACTCCATTTCAAAAAAAAAAAAAATCATCAACTTCAAAGTGCAAAGTACAGAATCAAGAGACTTGGCTTGCAGTAAATCAGGCAAAATAAGATTGAGGAAAGAGTGGAGAGATGTGGCTGGCACAGAGACAGGGGAGGTGCTTTATAGCTATTTTTAAGGTTTAAGAGCTTTTATTTAATTAATTATTTATTTATTTATGAGATGGAGTCTCACTCTGATGCCCAGGCTGGAGTGCAGTGGTGTGATTTTGGCTCACTGTAACCTCCACCTCCTGGGTTCAAGTGATTCTCCTGCCTCAGCCTCCCAAGCAGCTGGGATTGCAGGCACATCCACTGCACCTGGCTTATTTTTCTGTTTTTAGTAGAGATGGGGTTTCACCATGTTGGCCAGGCTGGTCTCGAACTCCTGACTTCAAGTGATCCACCTGCCTCGGCCTCCCAAAGTGCTGGGATTATGGATGTGAGCCACCACAGTGGGCTGGGTTTAGGAGCTTTTAATGCTTAGACTGGAAAAATCACAGGTTGGGTTTGTCATAAACTCATTGGTCCATCTCTGACAGAGAAAGAATTCGTCCCTCACCTTGGCCACAGGTGGGAGCCCAGACTCTTCTCAAGCAAGGTGTTCTGAGTGGAGAGGGCTTCCCTTGTAGCACAGTGCAGTGACTCCCCAACCCCGAGGTAAGAAAACAAGAAAGCAAAGCCATGAGCCAGGCCTGTGCAAGACAATTTCAAGTGTTGTCCCCATTAACCTTCACACCAACCCTAGGAGGGAGGCAGCCCCCTTTTACAGATGAGGAGCCTGAGGCCCAGGCTTCATCAATTTGACCATCATAAAGCTCACAAGTCACAAGCTGGGATGAAAATCCAGGTCTTCTGACTCACACCACCACACTGAATTCTTCCTTTATCCAGTCTCAGCCTCTCATGAGAAGGTTACTCTGAATTTCTTGTCCCATGCTTTGTGCTGGCCCCTATGAGGAAAGGGGTCAGCTGAAAGCAGCTGTTCTATAAGGATGTGTAGGGATCCTGACAAGATATTTCCTCTGAAAAGGCAAATGCGACCTTAGAAGTCAGTCTAGAGAGCTCCTCATTTAATAGAGACTTCCAAGGAAATGACAAGGTAGAAGCATCTGAAGTGCAACAGAGCACCTTCTGATGATTCCCTCCCACAAAGGGGCAATGCTCAGGCAAGGTTAGGAAAGCAGGACTCAGCAGGGCGAACAGAGTGCTGTCAAAACTGCCACGGCAGGTTGGAAGACAGTTCAACAGAAGTGTGTGTTTCCTGGCAACCAGGGAGCCCAGGAGGACCTCTGGCTTCAGTCTAGGAGGTATGTTGTTATCCGCTTGCCCAAGAGTGACTTGGAGGCCCTGAATGTGTCCCATGTGTCCCATGCCAGGCCCTGGGGCACTCATTTCAATAGCCACGGCAGCAGCCCCAACTCCCTCAGTCAATTCATCTGGTGACTGCCTACCAGCCCTGTTGGCCTGTGGGTTATAGGGAGAGCGATGCAGGAGCCCCTCCACCTGGACCTCTGGCATCAGGCCTGCCAGAGCCATTCATGCCCACTGCTGCACCAGCCGGCCCACTCCCACCCCCAGCCGCACCCAACGTGGCCGCACCTGCTGGCAGAGGGCCGCACCACAGATCCCAAGAAGCTGTTCTTGCTGCTTGGCAGGCAGCTCAGCAGGAGTGAGGTTGTGCTCTCGGGAGCCAGGAATAGCAGAGAACACAGACTGTGGACAAAGCAGTGACAGAAGAAGACCCCAGGTTTTCCACAGAGGTTCCAGGAAAAGCCCCAGAATCAGGCACTGCTCACTCTGACTGTGAGCACCCCACCAGCACTGATTGCTTAGGTGCTTAGGGTGCTCTTGGGGAGGGGTGAGCACAGGCCCTCCAATGCCCAGCCAGTTCCAGATTATGTTCACTTCCCCAAAGGGCACTCGTGTCTGGGCCACGACAAAAGGTCCTGGGTTTGTGCCCAGGAAGAGCACTTCTTTGAGGCCCTGGTAGCAGCGAGTCATGAAGCTGTGATGTGGCTAATACAATAATCCACAGGATTGTGGATGATGCCTGCAGACGCCAAAACCTGCGGTTGGCTCAGCTCAGCACTGAGCAAAAGCTCCTCCTCCAGGAAGCCCTCAGCCAAGCCTTGAGGGCAGAGCTGAGGCTCTCTCCGTGCACCTGCAGGATCATGGACGGTCCGTAGTGAAAAAGTCTGAGGCACGGCCATGCTGTTGTCACCTGGTCCAGCCCCCCATAATTTTTTTATTTTTTGCAATACATCTCCCATACCATTAGTGTACAATTCAGCAATTTTTAGTGTATTCCTGTGATGGTACAATGATCACCTTTATCTAGTTCCAGAAAATTTTCATCAGCCCCCAAAGAAACCCTCAACTCATTAGCAGTCACTCCCCTTCTCTCTTCCCCCAGCCCCCGCAGCCACTGATCCACCTTCTGCTCTATGGATTTGGCTGTCTATTCAGCACATTTCGTATAAATGTAGTCATGCAATACGTGGCCTTTGTGCCTGGCTTCTTGGGCTCAGCATAACATTTTCCAGGCTTATCCATGTTGGAACATGAGGCAAGACTTCTTTCCTTTCTTACGGCTGAACAGCATCCCACTGCATGGATAGCCCACCTTTTGTTCATCCATTCATCACTGATGGACAATTGGTTTCTTTCCATTTTGGGCCATTATGAATAATGCTGCTGTGCATATTTGTGTACAAGTTTTTGTGTGCAAATATTTTCTCCCATTTGGTGGTTTGTCTTTTCACTTTCTTACAATAACGTTCTTTGAAACACAGAAGTTTTTAATTTCGATGATGCCCAACTTAATTATTTTTTCTTTTATCACTTGCGCTTTCAGTATCCTATCCAAGAAACCACTGCTTACTCCAAGGTCACCAAGATTCACCCCTACATTTTCTTCTAAGAGTCCTGTAGTTTTTAGTTCTTCCAAAATGTCTTTTGCTTCATTTTGAGTTAGTTTTTACAGATGGTGCGAAGCAGGGTCCATCTTCATTCTTTCGCAGGTGATATCCAGTTGTCCTGGAACCCTTTGTTGAAAAAACACGACAATTTCCCTATTGATTTGTCTTGGCACTTGACAGTTATATTCAGTGTGATTGTCAGAGAACCCAAAAGGAAGCCAAAAGCCAAGGGAAATTTAGGATTCATTAATAACCATTGCCAGGGTGCCAATGCTTTTCTGGGACAGACATGTCTGTCAGGCACCTCCACCACCCCTGCGCACTGCCACTAGGGGAAGCTCTGTCAGTTCTCCAGACTTGACTTTTTTTTTTTTTAAGCTATGCCTGGATGTAAAAGTCAGTCGTGCTTTAATGGCTGTATTCATAAAGCCAGTACAGAAATTGTTCTAGCTTTGTGAGTCTTTTCCAGACCGGTAGTAGGTATTTTTCTGAATCATTGGCCATTTGTTCCTCATAAACAATTTGTTTTATTTATTTATTTATTTATTTATTTTGAAACAGAATTTCGCTCTGTCACCCAGGCTGGGGTGCAGTGGCACAATCTCAGCTCACAGCAACCCCTGCCTCCCAGGTTCAAGCGATTCTTGTGCCTCAGCCCCCTGAGTAGCTGGGATTACAGATGTGTACCACCATGCCCGACTCATTTTTATGTTTTTTGTAGAGATGAGGTTTCACCATGTTGGCCAGGCTGGTCTCAAACTCTTGGCCTCAAGTGATCTGCCCACCTTGGCTTCACAAAGTGCTGGGATTACAGGCCTGAGCCACTGCACCTGGCCTCACATAAACAATTTAAATGCTAAGAAAGTCCATCATTTCAGCAACAGCTGACCTTTTCCTGAAAGCAGCTGTTTCCAGCTCCATGAATGTGGAGTGACCTCAGCAGACACTGGGCGCAGGCCATATTCACTAGGGAGGACACAGTGGGAAGTCAAGCTGCCCCATCCACTTCTGTAGGACAGCTTGACAGGGTGAAGTTATATGGGCTGCTGGGTAACTGGATTTACTTGCATGCTCCTGGTTCCCGAGTCTTTTTCTTTGTCAGAGCCATAGACTTGCAATGACCAAGTCTTCCTGGATTGCTTTGGGAAACATTCATCACTTAGAGAGACTTCCTAGCATTTTGCTTACAGCTTTACTATAGCATTGATCAGACTGAATTGTAATACAATTAACGGCTAACATGGATTGGGAATGTATTATGAACTAGGCTTTGATCTAAGAGCATCACTTGTGTTATGACCAGGTACTGCGTTTATGCCCACTTTACAAATGAGGAAACAGAGTGTTTATGTAACTTCAGAAAGATCACACAGCTCACAGGGATTTGAACCCCTGGAGCCTGGCCCCAAACCATTAATCATTCACATACTCAGATTGTGAGCTCATGGAGGACACCATCTGCCTCTGTTGCCTTCCTCATGCCCACAAAAAACTGTGTGTTGAAAGATGCTCAAGGATAATTAACTTGATCAAAAAGTATCTTAGTCCATTTGTGCTGCTATAAAGGAACACCTGAAGCTGGGTAGTTTATAAAGAAATTACCCATAGTAAAGTGCTTTTTCCCTTTACTCCTAGCTCATTTAAGCAAAAATGTCTACATTATGAGAAATGTCTACAATGAACAGGGGCTGCTCTATGGATGTGCCTTTGAATGTGCCTCTTGCCCATGTCAGATTCCTCCACATGGACCCCAGGGCGCCAGCAGGGCTACAGTCAGATCCACTGCTGACCGTACCTCATGAGTATGCCAAAAGCAACATGCAGGCTACACCAAAGGCTGTTTGCATGGCCCCTGGGGTGAGAGACAAGCCGAGAAACGCCATTTCAGGATTTCTGGGATGTTTCAAAGATATACGGGGATGACAGGACGGAATATGTGAAATCAGGTTTTGCTGAGGAGATCTTGACTGTGAAGTCTCTGTAAGTTGCTAGGCCAACAACCTGGTTTAATGAAGCTTCGAGTAAAAGAATAGTAAAAACATAAACCAGCCTCACCACAGAATACATTTTCTCCAAAGAACTTCCAGCTCTGACTGATGTTTTATCACCTTTATCATCAGAGGACAGCTACACACCGCAGAGAAGGCTGCTATTTTGCTGTAGTTTTAGTTAGCAAGTACAAGGTTCAAGGATAATGGGCCTGCCTAAGGCCACAGAACCAGCTTCCAGCAGAACTGGCCGCATGCCACACTCAACGCACCCGCACCCCACTGCCATTTCCTCGTTCAGAATTTGATCCTCAATCAAATCAGGCCACTCATTTAAACTCTGAAATTTTGACACATGGTATTAAAGATTTTTAGTATGTATATGGCAGATCAGTTGTTCTCAACTGGAGACAATTTTCCTCCCCAGGGGACACTTGGCAATGTCTAAAAACATTTTTGATTGTCACAGTTCAGTTTGCAGGCTGTTGCTATTGGCATCTGGTGGGTAGAGACCATGGATGCCACTAAATATCCCACAACGCACAGAACAACTCCCCACAACAAAGAATTATGCAACCCCAAGTGTCAATAGTGTCTCGTCTCTTGATTCCAGAGTATGGGGGGTTAGGGTAAGAGGGGATATAGGGGGAGTCGTTCCAGATTAATCCAAGAAGGGGCAAGTCCAAATTGTAGCTTTGGGTCCAGCCAGGGAGACAATTAACAGCCAGCTTTGGTTTGTTTGAGTGTTTGTATAAAGGGGGGATTGTTTATGTTCTTCAAAAGTCCCATGGAACTGACTCTTCCTGCCATTGCCAAGGAGGCCTGTCAGCCCAGAGCAAGCACATTCCTTCCTAAGGAAGCGAGCCCTGGCTGCCGTTCCTCCCTAGCCCCACACAGGCTGATGCTTCAACCAAAATGAAGTGCCCCGGAATACACATAAATACCCAAAGCTTTGGGATCCTCCTTCTTGCTTCCTAATGCAGCTCTCCCCAGGGACAAAGGGCCGTTGCTCAGATTCTGCCATAGCCTGGCTCAGAATCTGTCTTGTGCCCCCTCAGTGGAAAGAGAAGAGTGGCCTGGATCTCAAAATTTCCTGTGGAAAACACGCTCTTCTCCATCCTCCACCTCCTCACATTCTTTGTTTCTGACCTAATTCCCCTCCTCGTGACCTACTTCCTGAGGCATGGAACATGAAGACAGAAGATTGTCATCACATGGTGGGGGAAAGGCAAGGGGAAAGTTTGCTACAGACCTAATTTGTTAGGAAAGTTTATTGCAAGGAAAATAATTAGCAAATTAATAAATGAGGATCCTATTCTACCTTAAAGTCAACTCCATCCTTCATCTCATATGAATAAAGGTTTATAATTTTTTAGGCATTTTTTTCCCATTAATATATAGAAAAATTATTTCTAGCCTCATAGATACGTTTATTTTTGACATCATTAGCATTTCAGGGCAGATACAATGTACTTCAGATGAGAAATGATGTCTCATTGGCTAATAATGCTTCATGCTAGCATGATGGAGGCAAGTTGTTCTTCCTTTCTCAGTTCCTCATCCAAAGGCCTTTTTCTGCACTCGTTAACTCACAATACTGGCAGAGCTCAGGTGAGTTACAGGCCAGGGCAACCAAGGTAAGCATGGGTCTGCTCCATGGGGCTAAGGATTAGCAGGGGTGACAGACACATAAGAAGTAAGAGTAGGGGGGCTGGGAGGATCCAAGATGGCCGAATAGGAACAGCTCTGGAGTGCAGTTCCCAGCAAGAACAACATAGAGGCTCTGAATGGAACAACAGAGCTCCCAGCCCAGCACTTGAGCTCCTATAATGGACAGATTCTCTCCTCAAGCAGCTCCCCAACTCCCATATATCCAAAGAGATACCTCATAAAGGAGAGCTCAAGCTGACATCTGGCGGGTATCCTTCTGGGATGAAGATAACAGAAGAAGAAGCTGGCAGCCACACTTACTGTTCTGCAGCCACCGCATATGATCCCCAGGCAAGCAGAGTCTGGAGTGGACCTCCAGCAGTCCTACAGCAGAGGGGCCTGACTGTTAGAAGGAAAACTTAAAAAAAAAAAAAAGAAAGAAAGAAATTCAACATCAATCAAATGGACATCCACTCAGAGACCCCCACCCGAAAGTCACCAACTACAAAGACCACAGGTAAATAAACCCACAAAGATGGGAAGAAACCAGCACAAAAAGGATGAAAACACCCAAAACCAGAACTCCTCTCCTCCTCCAAGGGATCACAACTCCTCACCAGCAAGAGAACAAAGCTGGATAGAGAATGAGTCTGATGAATTGACAGAAACAGGCTTCAGAAGGTGGGTAATAACAAACTTCTCTGAGCTAAAAGAACATGTTCTAACCCAATGCAAAGAAACTAAGAACCTTGTAAAAAGGTTTGACAAAATGCTAACGAGAACAAACAGCTTAGAGAAGAATATAAATGACTTGATGGAGCTGAAAAACACAACATGAGAGCTTCGCAAAGCACACACAAGTTTCAATAGCCAAACTGACCAAGCAGAAGAAAGGATATCAGAGGTCGAAGATTGACTCAATGAAATAAAATGAGAAGGCAAGATTAGAGAAAAAAAGAGTGAAAAGAAACGAACAAAGCCTCCAAAAAATATGAGATTATGTGAAAAGACCTAATCTACGTTTGATAGGTGTACCTGAATGTGACGGAGAGAATGAACCCAAGCTGGAAAACACTCTTCAGGATATTATCCAGGAGAACTTCCCCAACCTAGCAAGGCAGGCCAATATTCAAGTCCAGGAAATACAGAGACCACCACAAAGATATTCCTCAAGAAGAGCAACCCCGAGGCACATCATTGTCAGATTCACCAGGGTTGAAATGAAGGAAAAAATGCTAAGGGCAGCCAGAGAGAAAGGTTGGGTTACTCACAAAGGGAAGCTCATGAGATTCACAGTGGATCTCTTGGCAGAAACCCTACAAGCCAGAAGACAGTGGGAGCCAATATTCAACATCCTTAAAGAAAAGAACTTTCAACCCAGAATTTCATATCCAGCCAAACTAAGCTTCATAAGTGAAGGAGAAATAAA
>CAUYLG010025228.1:0-39396 GCA_963573385.1 Cacajao melanocephalus | reverse complement strand
CCCACAACCCCACCCCCTCTCCCTCTGCCAAAACCCCGGGGCCCCAACACCAAAAAAACCCAAACCGTCACTCCAGTTTTGTGGCTTTTTTTTTTTTTTTTTTTTTTTTTTTTTTTTTTTTTTTTTTTTTTTTTTTGTGGTTTGGTTTTTTAGCTTGACTCTTGTTATTAAACTGTTACTTACTACTTACGGCTATCAATGTTCCTAAAATACCTTCATCCTCTTTTCAATTTACTGGGATCTGGGAACCAAGCTTACCAAAAATAGGTATTAAGAGCCAGAGAGGCTCTGAAAAGCTTCTTTTATAAAGGTCCTTATGCTTTGTTACAATCAATGTTCCTGTATCTTACAACGGCTTCAGGAGTAGATTCTACTGACTCTATCAGAAGTCTGATTAAGAGATAAACAGGACATTATCATATCATTTCTAATGACTGCATAAAATAATTATGTAAACTAAATGAGGGTCCTAAAAGTTGGTCATGCTACCCCAAAAGCGATTTATTTCAGGCCCAGGGTTCATGACTAGAAAATGTAGTATTTCTTAGTTAGAGCAATCAAACAATGCATAATTTCTTACCTTTGCACCACCCAAAAATCCCAGGGAAATGGCAACTCTAGCTCGTAGATCTGGCCTGTCTTTGGGCCACACATAAGAAAGCATTGCTTTAATGATTTTCCGAGTATCAACATCTTTTAGCTATTGAAAGAGAGAAAACAAAGCAGTGAATAACATGTCATTTCAAATATCACCATAATTCAATAATGTAGAATTTATATATTTGAGAAATACATGAAAACATTACAAATATAACTTTTATTCTGAATCTAAGGCTAATATCTTTCCAATTCAAAATATTTTGGATAAAAATTAACTATTTCAATTACTTTAAAAAAATTACTGATTTCTCTTAAATGTCTTTCAATTTTAGCCACTCTCATATTGTCAAAAAAGTGATTTAGTGGTGATGAAGGGACATGTATTATACGTTTATTTATTAAGCTACAAAACACTACAAAAAATTCAAAAGACATTTCCATATTTCCATTTTTGCAGTCAAAACTTTATATATATTTTGACTATTTGTCAGTTTTTTATTTAAAATATTTTGGAGTCCCAAGTCTAAACTCATGGTACAGCAGAATTGCCAATACTCCTTTTTAGGAAAGTAGAGGCCTTGGTATTGACTGTATCAAACAAGGTTGGGTTACTGAAAATTTCCACACAAATGCAATTTTCCAATAATACTTAATCTGATCTAAATCCATCTCAGATTTTTTCTTTGTCCCATGCTCCTGAGGCAACATCCCAAAAATCATTTTGCTTTACTTTCAGCTTTAGAGGCAGAATATTAAGAATCAAAACCATACTTTCTAATACCAAACTAAGGAGAGCAATACATATATACTCTAAAACTACTATATTATTATGGTTGGCAAAACAATCCCCATTTAAAAATTAAAATATTAACTTGATTTCTGGAAAACATATTAAAAAGAATAAAATATATCTAAAAAGCACTGAAAATAAAAAGAAAAAAGTAAAAAAAAAAAGATACTGCTTATTACTGCTGAGGGCATATGGAAATGAGCACTCTAATATACTGTTAATGGAGAATACACTGAAATAATCTTTCTGGAGAGCAATTTGCTATCTATTACAAGCTTTTAAAATAATTTTGCCCTTTGTGTCAAGAATTCTACTTCTGGGAATTTATGCCAAAAAAAAAAAAACCCTTAAAAATACGCTGTAAGTTGAATCAATTTTACCTCCTAAAAATCTCTTGAATGTATTCCTTTCCATTTCTAACCATAAGCTATCATCAATTATCGCATAAACCACTGCAACAATCTCCTAACTGATCTCCCTGCATCTACTTTGTTCCTTATGCAATCAGATTTCCCTTCCAGCTTAAAACCCTTAAGGAGTATCCTATCATTTTTGGGATAAAAACTAAAATCTTAGCTTATAAGGCTCTGCTTGGTATGGCCTCTGAATACCTCTCCAGTCATGTTTTATACCACTGCTTTCAGTGCTTAGGCTGCCCTGCCTTTCTTTTAGTTTCTTAAACATGCCATAATCCCTTCTGTCACAGGACCTTTACAACAGTAATGTCCACTCTGTCTGGAATAATCTCTCTCTCTCTAAAAACTTCCCCTGTGGCCCCTTCAACCTCTTTCAACTAGTTGACCAACAGTTCAAGCAGTATTTCCTCAATAATGCCTTCCCTAGACCATCAGTGTCCTTAGCTGTATTCTCTCACAGTACAGTATTCCTTTCTTTCACAGTACCCATTTTAGTTATAAACTACAAAAACAGCAGTACATTTGATTAATATCTACTCTCCTGCTAGAATTTACATTCCACGTGAGTAATCACTCTAACAGTAGTGCTCACTGTTGTAACCCAAAACCAAATACAGTAACTGACATACAGTAGGTACCTAATGAATATCTGTTGAATAAAGGAATGAAAATTTAGCTATAAGGTTGTTTACACCAATTCTGTTTTAATAGAAACAAAATTGGAAACAGCCTAAATGATAAATGCTGGAGAACAGCGTAAATAAATTAGAGTGAACACATACAACAAAATGCAACCATTCAGAAATATATGTAGTGACAGAGGAACATGTTAAATGAAAAAAGCAGAGTGAAAAAATATTTTTTGTGGAAAAAATGTCATATATTTAGGAGTTTACATGTGTATACAAATGCATCTGAAAAGCAAGACCACCAAAAGTGTCAGTAACAGTAGCGTGAGTGGGTGGAATCATTGACACTTTTTTATATCCTTTCTTATGGCTTGCTTCTACTTTTAATAATTCACATATATTCAGCAGGGGTTGGGGAGGGAAGTTACACAATTTCAAGCAGATTTGCAAAGCAAGGAATGTGGGAAAATTGTCAACATATAAAACTAACCTGCATTATATAATGTACCGTCAAGGCCCAGGACAGTACCTTATATAACACAGGTTAGTTTTATATTATGGTTATCCTTCTAGGACACAGAAACCTACTTTTCTAGTCTTTTAGGCAGTTTATTGCATAAAGAATAACAGAAATAAAATTGTTCATATTGTAAAATCACAAGGATTATCTTCCTGAACTGCTTTAAATACATATGACAAAAATATGAAATGCTGAAAGTATAGTTCTTAATGCTTTATTTTATACATATACATACACATGCTCTTATAACTGGTAAGGCCTTTTAAGGCAGTAATTTTAAAATTCACTTTCCCAATAGAACTATTATGAGATAAATATAATTCAAAGCATTATAATACAAACTAGTACATTTCAACCACTTTCCCATTTCATGTGTTTTGTCTATCTTATTTTTCTTGATGGAATAATGGAAAAAGGCCCTGTTTCCGCGTATCTTTAGAAACATTCTCTCCCATCAAAACCTTCTATAACACATTCCAGAATTTTTTCAATAAGGACACAGAGAAGTTATGGCTAAGAGCAAGAAAATTATTCTAGTTGGCTTAATAGTGCATAAAATGTCACCACTTCATTTAACAAAATGGGTTCTGAAGTTGTGTAATCATGCATTATGAGTCCATTAGCCTGTAAAGTACATGAATTCCATTAGTTTTGATAAACTATAAAGTTTGAAAAATAATGTCTTTTTTTAAGTGGAGACCAAACCAAAGAGGCATTTCAGAGGCTGAGGCACATTTTTTATTGATTCATAATATTTTACATACTTATGGGATACAGATGATATTTTGTTGAATGTATAGAATGTGTGATGATCAAATCAGAGTATATGGTGTATCTATCTCCTTGCCTATTTATCATTTCTATGTGTTGGGAACATTTCAAGTTCTCTCTTCCAGCTACTTTGAAATATACAGTATTGCTAACTATAGTCACCCTGCTCTGCTATCAAACATTAAAACTTACACCTTTTATCTAACTGTAGGTTTGTACCCATTGACCAATCTCCCTCTACCCTCGACTCCTAACCACACACTCTTCCCAGGCTCTGATATCTCTCACTCTATTCTCTACCTCCATAAGAACAACTTTCTTAGCTCCCACATAAGAGTGATAACGTGATATTTGTCTTTTTGTGCCTGACTTATTTCACTTAACATACTGACCTCCAGTTCCATCCATGTTGCTGCAAAGGACACAATTTCACTCTTTTTTATGGACTAAGAGTATTCCACATTTATATTATCAAATTTCCAATTGAGGGACACTTAAGTTGATTCCATATCAGCTACTGTGGATAGTGCTACAATCAACATACAACACGCAGGTATCCTTTTGGTATACTAATTACCTTTCCTTTGGATAAATATCCAGTAGTGGGATGACTGGATCATATGGTAGTTCTAGTTTTAGTTTTTTGAGACATTTCCACATTGTTTTTCATAGTGGCTGTACTAATTTACATTCCCTCCAATGGTGTATAAGAGCTTCCTGTTCTCTGCATCCTCACCAACAACTGCTATTTTTCGTCTTTTTAATCACAGCCATTCTAACTGGGGGAACAGGATATCTCATGTAGTCTTGATTTGCATTTCCCTGATCATTTGCGATGTTGAGCATTTTTCCATATACTTTTTGGCCACCTGTATGTCTTCTTTTTAGAAATGTCTTTTTAATTGAATTATTTATTATTGAGTTGAGTTCCTTGTCTATTTTGAATGGTAGTCTCTTGTTGGATGAATAGTTTGAAAATATTTTCTCCCATTTAACAGGCTGTCTCTTCACTGTTGTTCCTTTTGTTGTGCAGAAGCTTTTTAGCTTAATATATAGTCCCAGCTGTCTATTTTTGGTTTTGTTGTCTGCTTTTCAGGTCTTCACCACAAAATCTTTGCATAGACCAATGTTCTAAAGTGTTGTCCCTATTTTTTCTTCTGGTAGTTTTATAGATTCAAGTCTTACATTTAAGCCTTTAATCCATCATGAGTTGATTTTTGTACATGGTGAGAGAGATAGGGATTCAGTTTCATTTTTCTGTATACAGACTCCAATTTTGCCAGCACAATTTATTAAAGTGTGCTGGTACCTAAGGTGCAACCAGAAGTGATACCCAGTTACTACATCAAAGGTGAGCCTCTGAGAATTGCTGGCTTCAGGTGAGACTCAGTACATTACCACCTGTGGGGCTAGGAGTGAGGCTCCTTTTGCTTGAGAAAAGCAGGGTGAAAAGTAAAGGGAACTTTGTCTTGCACCTTAGGTACCAGCACAGCCACAAAGGGGTACAGCACCAAGCAGGCACCTGAAGGTCCTGGATTATAGGATCTGACAAAATTCATTGGCCAGACAATGAATTTTCTATCCCAAAGGGAAGACAATTTTAGAAATCAAATGAAGATCATAAGGCTGCTTGATTATGTATGAAATCAGAGTTGCAAAACAGCCTCACACATCATCTAGGTATGCTTGCCCACTGGTCTGATGTGTCCACTCATTTTAACAAGCCTCTCCCAAATCTTCCAATTTTTAATCCTCCAAGTTACTCCACATTTTAATACAATTTTTTAATATTCCAAGTTACTGTTTTACTTCTTCTGATTACATCAAGAACTGCCCTGGGCCAGAAGGGGGCCCACTGCCCTGAAGGGTGAGTCTCAGGCCAGGCAGCATTTACCACAAGCTGAGTAAGAGTCCTTGGGCCTTAAGGGAACATTGTGGGTAGTCTGGCAGTATTCCCCGTGGCCTGTGGTGGCTGTGGCTACAGAGTGAGTCTCCTCTTACTTTGAAAAGGGGAGAGGAGTGGGAAGGACTACATCCTGTCGTATGAATACCATCTCAACCTCAGTATAACAGAACACCTGGCAGATTTCTAAGGTTTTTAACACTAGTTTCTGACTCACAGACAGCACCTCTGGACCCACCCAAGGCCTGGGGGAACTCGCCACCCTGAGGGGAGGAACACAGTCCTGGCTGGCTTTGCCACCTGCTGGCTGTATACTTCCAGGGACTTGGCGAACATAGGCAGTAGCCTGGGAGTCGTTACAGCAGGCCTTCAGTGTAACCTGTTACACCAAAGTACTCTGTTAGTATGAGGAATTAAAGTTTTTAGAAATAACATATATTGCAATTATGCTCTAGATAGCCATAGTTAAAGGAAGCAATTAGATTTAGGAAAAAAAAAAACCACAATGGTAACAAAGAAAAAAATTCAAATAGAGTCACTAAGATTTCTGAATAGTAACAAAATTCTATTTACTTTTTTTCAGAAATGAGTTTAGAAGAAAAAGTTTGGAAATGACAGAGGGCTGTGAGAGGAGCTGAAAGCAACTGAAAACAAGGCGGCCCAAGAGAAAAAAGCAGAAGAAAAAGAAATCTGACTGATATCAGAAATACTCACTAAATACTTATTCCATTAATTATCTATTTTCAAACACATGATGGGAAATTCTTATTAATATCCTAAGGGCAATACCTAATAATTAAATCACCACAACTTTTGACAGATTTTAAAATATTTATTTATTTGGTATTAACATACAGCTTCATAAGCTTCATGAGGCTAGACAGGTAAGAAATAATGAAAGGAACATCTATACTATGAAATAGCACAATCATAGCATGGTGATCAAAAACAAACAAATAAATAAATACACAAATAAAACTGGAAGTACCAAACTCAATAGGGTATAACTGGAAAGCCACAAATTATACTTCTTATGACTTGACAGTGCGCAATTTGACAGTGTGATCCAAGGAAGAGAAGCACTGCCTCATGGCCAAATGCACTATAAGTGAACATCTATACCTGATAACCATGTAGACAGGGCACAAGAATAAAAAACCAAAACATCTGGAGCAGCTCATTTGGTAGAATTTTCAGATATTAAAGATAACTGTATATTAATAAATTTAATACATGTTCTGCTTCTCAGGTGGGTAAGTTTCTATTTCTCACCAGAAAAGCTCAAGCACTGAAGCAACAGCCAGTTTTTCCACCAGCAGCTCATTCTTTTCAAGGGAGTGAAGCCCAGTGGGCCTTGTTAAGAAAATGAAGAGTAAGAAAAAAAATTATCTTTTAATAAAGGTAGAAGAATCACCTTTTCCTTAGCTGATAAGGGATTTCTCTAAGAATTCTGGTTTTACAGACATTCCTAAATTTTAATAGCAAGAAATATGATACCTCATAGAATCAAGGGACTGATTTTGAAAGAAACTACTTGGGGACAAAACTTGTAGTGAGGGAGAAAAAACATACAAAAAAAATTGAAATGCTGTTTTGTAAAAATATCAGCTGTAGGCTGAATGTTTTCTCCCTAAAGAACCAATCTAGAAGAAAATTTGGAAGTGTCCACAATTTCAGGGATACGCAAACTATCCAGAGAAAAGAACAACTGTCTCTTCAAGCTAACAACTGCAATAAAAGGAACAACTGAAACCAACATTTCAATACTATTAAGGATAACAATGGATTGATAAAAGGTATGTCAAAGGAAGACTAGCAAGTTCAGTAGATGTCTAAAAACTCCAGAGGGTAACTGGAAAATTTTTCTCATGTTGTTGGAGATATACATATAATGAGTATAGGATGAAAGAAGAAAATATGTATTAGTTGTCAGGAAAGGCTTTACAATTTTTGTTACATAATATGTCAGTTTGTTTTCTGGGCTTGGTTGGTCTGAAACTTTGATGAAGAACTTATTCAGTGGTGATTAGACCCTTTCCTTAAATGGATTATGCTACATATTCGACGGATTTGTATTCGAAAGTCTATTTAATAATTTACAATAAAAAGAGCTACCAGCCAGACTGATATTCAAATTGGCCAGACGATGAATCTTCTATCCCAAAGGGAAGACAATTTTAGAAATTAAATTAAGATCATAAGGCTGCTTGATTATGTATGAAATCAGAGTTGCAAAACAGCTCACCACATCATTTAGGTATGCTTGCCCACTGGTTTGATGTGTCCACTCATTTTAACAAGCTTCTCCCCAGTCTTCCAGTTTTTAATCCTCCAAGTTACTCCATATTTTAATACCATTTTTTAATATTTCAAGTTACTGTTTTACTTCTTCTGATTACATCAAGTGCTCCGATTGCTCTAGTAAATGATAATTTCTCTTTAAAAACTACTAGCTTCTGACTGTGTCCAATCAATAAGAATGCGTTTCTAACATAAAAAGGAAGAAGTCAAGCAAAATCTCAGAAAGAGTCTTTTCGTTAAGCTCTTCATTATTTGTGTCCTTATTAAGAGGCCATGGCTAACTAAATTTACTAGCAGATGCCTCTTCAAACCAGTATACAAATAAAAATTTAAATGCAGGAATAAAGCTCCAAAATCCTTCAAACATCTGGGGATTCTATAATAAAACAATTCCTTAATTCATCTACTTTAAAACCAGGAGTTTTCAAATACTGAAATTGCCACTCTTTTTTCACAAACCCTTTATGATCCCACGCTATATAAATGAATGATTTAAATAACTTCTGAGCAGCATTATTAATACTGATTGTTAGTTGTTTCTTAACACACTCACATGTAAATGAATAAGAAGTGAAGCAAAGCTGGGTTTGATGGTGCACACTTATAGTCCCAGCTACTCTGGGACTCTGAGATGAGAGGATCGTTTGAGCCCAGGAGTTTGAGAGCAGCTTAGGCAACATAGCAAGATCCCCTCTCTATAAACAAACACACAGAAAGTAAAGCACTACAGATTTCCGTTGGTTATAAGGTAAAATCTGTTATTTGTCACAGTGATAAAACTTCTACAGGGTAGTTTAGATATTCTGCCATGTAAACTGTTAAGTTTCTACACAGCAGAGATTTCGTCTTCTTATTATATCGCCAATACTTAACACAGAGTTTAGCACAAAGAAGGTATTAAGTATATACTTTTTAAATAAATGGATTATGGTAGAGGACAGGCCTTACAATCTCACATTATAACAACAGCAGCTAAAATTTATTGAGCACTTACTACGTGTCAAGCACTACTTAACAGCTTTACCATGGCATGAGGAGTTAACTCATTTAAATCCCCTTCAAAATTATCATCCCCATTTTACAGACGAAGAAACCAAAGGGCAGAGAGATTAAGTAACTTGCGCAAGGTCATTCTACTAGCAAGTGATGAAGCCACAGTCAAATTCAGGCAGTCCAGCTCCAGAGCTCAAGCTTTTAACTACAACTCCATACTATTTCTTTTCTGGCATGGTCTCCAAGCTATATGATTCTATGATTCCATTTAGCTAAAATTGCTAAACTAATACAAAGATGGCAAGGAAAAAAGAACAAAGGACTAAAGACTAAACATGAAGTATTACAATGAGTTTTGCTTTATTTCACTGGAGCAGAAAGAAATTGTCTTCAAGTTTATATCGCTTGAGCCTAAAAGAAGTAGCTGCTTCTCCTTCATTAAGTCAACATATTTTTGGTTGTGTTTAGAACATTATTAGCAACTATCCTTAAGAGGCCTTGGTGACAGATCATCCTGAAAATTGGCAAATATCATACCAAAGACTAATGCACAGATAAACAAATCTCACTATTTGGGTTAATTTTTAAAAGTTTTATTTTATCATACTTTGTTGTTTTAAAAATCAGCTATGAAGGATAATAATGTTCAAAAATGGGACAGAAACATGAATGTAAAGTGTTTTGAGTTCCTTGAAAGAAGAGCTGTACTGGGAATCAAAGAAGAATGAAAAAAAGCACTGAAAACTGTTTCCTGCCAATCACTTTCTATCAATAAAATAACTAACATTTACTTCTCTCTCTACAATTTAAAGAGTAATTTTACATAAAATTTGTTCACTTGACCACCAACCCTGAAAATATCATTTCTACTTAGAGATAACATGTATATATTGATTAGGTCAAGCCAGAGGAAGAAAATAAAGGCAAGCTCAGAGAAAAAGGGCCAGATGTAATACTGTATAACAGTATTCCAATGACATTTTTCACTTACTGAGAAAAAATATAGAATGCAAGTCTTTTTATTTCAACAGCCCTACTGCTTAGCATGTCTATATAATGATGATAATAATAATGACAAATAATATGGATAACTAGGTGGATCAGGTAGATAGAGGATTTGCCAGGAAGGTAGGGGATATTATAGGATTTCTCTAAGTGTAAAGAAGGGGAAAGAATAACCCTGAAGCACACACACACACACAAATTGTTTTTTAGGTGCTAAATATAATTTGCTTACTTATTATAAAGGTAGATTACACAACAAATAACCTCAACTAATGCTATTTTAAAGAACTAAAACATTTAGGTGGATGGATAACTTTTCTTTTTTAGTCAATCATTAATTTTTGTTTTAAATCTGAGAAAATATCATCTATAAAACTATAGTCAATTCATATATTTTTTTTCATTAGAGAACATGCAGTTAGATGAGTCAAGCAAAATATTCTAGAATATTATAATCCAAAACACATATATCTTCCATGCAAGCACAATCATCAAGAATTTCCAGTTACTTGTTACTGACTCTTACCCCTTCTTTTGGGTCTGTGTGGAGTCCTCCTCCTGCATGACCATGCCAACATGTCCTCTTTTCTATCAGTGGCCACACCTGGATAACCTAATTGAAGATGATACCAAGAAGTCCATTAGCTATTACAGAATTTCAGATCTTTCAAAATCTGGAGTAAACAGTCTAACCTAATGAATGTTTCCAAAACAAATTCAAAGGTATAGTATTTAGTTTGGCACGGTAAAGAAAAACACCTCCAGATTTAACTTATAGCTAAATTTATATAAGAAATTTTAAGATACAACAAACTCACAGAAGTCACTTTCTCTAAATAGCTTTTGAAACTCATGTTTAAAGGATTTAACTTGTTTTACACTTCTACTTGACTTATACTGGCTTTCCCAATGTCATTCACTCCTATAGTGCTGAAAATCTTCTATTCCATTATTGGCAAGCAGGTATAATATACAGCTATTATATCTCACTTGCTTTCCTTGTGTATACATTTGTTTTATAGTTAATACAGTTGATTTTAAAAAACTGATTTTTTTTTATTGTACTGGCTCATATATACATATAGAAACAAGGTATTTTTTAATATTTCATAGTGTGTCTTATGCCTATCTTGTAGTCATTTACATATGCTATTTTGCCTTTCTTATTACATGATAAATTTCTTAAAATCAGAGACAGTGTCTTTTATCTTTGTATCTCCAATGGAACATACCACAGTATTTTACACATGGGCAAAGTAAGTTTCAATACCTGTTGGATTAGACGATTTTTCAGTAGCTGTAATAATCAATAATTAATGAATAAGGGCACAGTTCTTTACAAACACAAATGTGTATCAATATCATATATAGCAAAACAATATCAGCTCTGGGTCAAGCTATGAAAATGGAATTACAAAAAGCAAAAAGTGCCTTCTTGTTCTCACCATTGAGACAGAAAATGTAATTGCCATAAACAGGTTATTGATTTTTGGATCAATAATCTTAAAGCACTTTGTAAAAGGAAAACATCAAAAGGTAATTCTTAGTCTGACAATGTCTCTTTGTGCCATTTTTTTCCTCTGAAAGACTGAGCAACAAGTTTTATCAAGGGGTCTCGTGAATACTACATGGGATAGGGAGGTCTTTAACAAAAGACTAAAATAGAAATAAACTTACTGGTGTCACAGACAATGAGAAGACTAACCACATTGTCCCCTTAACACTTTAATAATGGAAAATATAATTAATTTCTACAGCCTGTACATAAATTAGAATAATGCCTTGTACCTTAATAGCAAATAATTATTTTATTATTAAAAAAAAAAAAGTACCCAGAATTTAGACTGTCTTCTAATTTTCTAGTCTTTTCTATCATGGAGATTTATAGTCCCATTTTAAAGCAATGGGAATTTTTAAAGATGTCTTTCACTTATATAAGCAATGAAAAATAATCTCATCGACATGTAAACCCAGCATTACCTACCTCATGGGCTCTAATAAGCTTAAAATCCCTTGGTATTTCTGCTATCTGAACATCGATAACATCAAAAACCATAAAGCATTTCATAGATCAGATATAAATTAACAGGATAAATTTAAGTGTCAACAAGTTGCTATTACATTTATAAAAGCTTTCTGAAAATGGTACTCTAGTTGGCACCGATCTCAAGAGATTCAGATAGATTTTTCCAGGGAGAGAAAACATCAATACTTCTCTCTGCATTTCCTGAAGCAGAAACATATCTTTTTATTCATCTTGCCAGCATTTAGAAAAACATGAAAAGGAAGATGTAAAATATGCAGTATAAATTGGGAAATGCTCCAAGGGCTTACAGGTTTTTCCTAGGTATACGTTGACGTGTTTGCTCAATCTTACCTTTGCAGCATCTAAGAACTGTCTTGAATTGCCTTTTCCCACTCTCTGACACGTGATACTTTTTAATGACTCTGGGCTCTGCTGACAGGAAAAAAAAAGTAGGGGGAAGTTTCAGTGGACACTTAATATTCAAAGACTTCTTTTGTTCATAAACATACATAAAATTAAAACCACAGCCAATATTGGAGAGATAATTATGCTTTCAAGGTATGTCTAAAAAGACAAAAAATAGGCCGGGCACAATGGCTCATGCCCAATACCAGCACTTTGGGAGGCTGAGGTGGGCAGATCATGAGGTCAGGAGATTGGGACCATCCTGGCCAACATGGTGAAACCCTGTCTCTACTAAAAATACAAAAATTAGCTGGGCATGGTGGTGCACACCTGTAGTCCCAGTTACTCTGGAGGCTGAGGCAAGATAATTGCTTGAACCTGGGAGGTGGAGTTTGCAGTGAGCCGAGATTGTACCACTGCACTCCAGCCTGGCAATAGAGCGATACTGTGTCTCAAAAAAAGAAAAAAAAAAGGAAAAAAAAAAAAGACAATACAAGTTGTGGTATTAACTCATTCTCATTTTATAATGTCAAATTTTCTTTACATTTCCATTGTTTCTGGCTGCTGCTTTTTTTTTTTTTTTTTTTTTTTGGTCTTTGCTTCCTAAATCCCCTAAAGTCTTTTTTAAATGGCTTTTATACTCTTTTCAAATACTCCTCTTTTGTTCTCTTTTTATTGCATTTTATTACGCTCTACATCTTGCTTCTGTTCCTTCTTTAGTCTTAATGTGAATGCTAAATTTATATACTGGTCACAAGATCAGTTTTGACAAACAATTCTATGTAACCAGATGACAGACTATGTAAGCCAAACATAAAATTCTAAGTCCCCCAACCAATTGAATGGACTCCCCCCTCCTTAGCCAAGGGAACCCCAAAGAAACCTGGAAATCTAGCTCAGGCCATGATGCTGGTTGGGGGCAGAGGGAGGGGGAAAACTGGACATGCCTCAATATAACCTCTTCCCTTTGGAGTTTAAAAACAACTGACCAGCATTAACATTAAAACAGCCATCTTAAGACTGACAAAGAAGAATTTGTGGCAATAAGATGCCAAATTCTAACTTGACTGCTACAGTAACAAATGACACTTAACAGGTCCTGAAGGAAATCAAAGTATTTTATCCCAAAATATATTTCTTTGACATATTCTGAAATGGCCCTGCAAATCTGTCTCTTGTGGGTGAAATTTGCATTCTATAGAGAATCTCTTTCCTTTACTAAGTCTTTTCTGGAAAGTCTGACACCTTTTAAGGCCTGATAAGAGACATTCACCATCTTTAATCTCTGAAGCTTGTCACCAGGAAGCTTCACCTACATGACAAGAACCTTGGATTCCACAACCATTTCTTTATGCTGAATTCAATTCTTCAGGCAGGGCTTAACTCTTTCAACCTATGACCTGGAAGTCCCGTCCCACCCTCCACCCCATTGTATAAACACAAGCTGTAACTAAACCAACTTGGACACATGTTCTCAGGACCTCCTGAGGCCCTGTCATGTGCCATGGTCCTTAACCTTAGCAAAATAAATCTGTAAATTGAGACCTGTCTCAGATACTCTTTAGTTTACAACTCCAATCAATGTTTCCTTGAAGCCATTCTCTCCTTGGTAACATTTCAAAAGTGAAGCTGAAAGAAGGCAGAATAAAGAATCTCTCCATGTGTAATACCACACGGATATCTGCAAAATGGACACACACCTTTTTGAAATCTACCATTAATTTAGTGAGGAAAAAATTTGCTTCTCAGGTCAAGTCTCTCTCAAAACGTCAGAGACATTTGAACCAGAGCAACTCCATCTTGAGTAGGGGCTTGGTAAAATAAGGCTGAGACGTGCTGGGCTCCATTTCCAGACAGTTAAGGCATACTAAGTCACAGGATTAGCTCGGAGGTCAGCACAAAATACAGGTCATAAAGACCTCGCTGATAAAACAGGTTGCAGTAAAGATGGCGGCTAAAACCCACCAAAACCAAGATGGCAACAAGAGTGATCTCTGGTCATCCTCACTACTACACTCTCATCAGCACCATGACAGTTTACAAATGCCATGGCAACATGAGGAAGTTACCCTATATGGACTAAAATGGGGAGGCACAAATAATCCACCTTGATTATGTGCTTCCTTAGCACATAATCAAGAAATAACCATAAAAATCTGCTTTGCCTACAGAGTAGCCGTTCTTTTATTCCTTTAGTTTCTTAATAAACTTGCGTTCACTTTACACTAAAGACTTGCTCTGAATTCTTTCTTGCATGAGATCCAAGAACCCTCTCTTGGGGTCTGGATCGAGACCGCTTTTCAATAACATCTTTCTGGCGACCACAGAAGAGACAATACTGAGGAAACCCCCGACCCACAGGCTAACTTTGGGTAAGTGGTAAGGTACAGTAGTATCTTTCTGGATACCACAAAGGGACTATACTAAAGAGACCCGTAACCCAAAGGAAAATCAGTCTGAAGAAATGGAAGATGGATCTTCATCCTTCTGCAACTCTTAGGATTAAGGGTGCTCTTATAAAATGGAGGGGGGAAATGTCAGAGGCGTTTGAACCAGAGCAACTTTATCTTGAGTAGGGGCTTGGTAAAATAAGGCTGAGACCTGCTGGGCTACATTAAGGCATTCTAAGTCACAGGATGAGCTAGGAGGTTGGCACCAAATATAGGTCAGAAAGACCTAGCTGATAAAACAGGTTGCAATAAAGAAGCCAGCTAAAATCCACTAAAATCAAGTCAGCAACAAGAGTAACCTCTGGTCGTCCTCACTGCTATACACCTACCAGCGCCATGACAGTTCACAGACGCCATGGCAACATCAGGAAGTTACCGTATATGGTCTAAAAAGGGGAGGCGTGAATAATCCACCCCTTGTTTAGCATATAATCAAGAAATAACCATAAAAATGGGTGAGCAGCAGCTCATTCTGGTACTCTGCCTATGAAATAGCCATTCTTTTATTCCTTTACTTCTTTTTTTTTTGAGATGGAGTCTCGCTCTGTCGCCAGACTGGAGAGCAGTGGCGGGATCTTGGCTCACTGTAACCTCCGCCTCCCCAGTTCAGCAGATTCTCCTGCCTCAGTCTCCCGAGTGGCTGGAACTGCAGGCATGCACCACCATGCCCAGCTAATTTTTGTATTTTTAGTAGAGACAGGGTTTCACCATGTTGGCCAGGATGGTCTCAATCTCTTGACCTCGTGATCCACCCACCTTGGCCTCCCAAAGTGCTGGGATTACAAGTGTGGGCCACCGCGCCCAGCCTCCTTTACTTTCTTTCTTAATAAACTTGCTTTCACTTTACTCTAAGGACTTGCCCCAAATTCTTTCTTGTGTGAGATCCAAGAGCCCTTTCTTGAGGTCTGGATCAGGACCCCCTTTCCAGTGAGAAAAGGGCAAGTAACACTTAAGCTTTCCCTAAGCCATAAGTGGGTTATACAGCTGGAATAATGTGTTAACATAAAAAAAAGATCAATGTTGCACACTGCAAAATACCAAAAACTATATCAACCCAAAACCAATCTCTATACACAAAGAAAGTAACCAAATTATAAAAAAAATCAGTTCAATTGTTTTCCAAAATGTAATAAACAGTAGTTGATTTCTGCTTATATATATTTATAAATGTAAAAGGCATTTCTATATGCCTTATATGTTAACTATTACCATTTCAAAAATACCAATGGCTATCTGCATATTGTTTTGCTGAACCCAAGCTTTCATATCACACCATGGATTTTCAAATCTCTTCACCACAGTAACCAAGCCTTGCACTGGTAATGATGCCCTTCTGGTACTTAACTCCACTGTTGTCCTCATTGCCTTTCTCCATATTCGGAAGTTCTACAAACTTTACCCCATTTTTATGTTTTTCACCAGCTCCTAGTTCAAGTAACTGCACATCAAAGCAAGATCTTGCCTATGTTTGCACATGCAAATGTAATTTAACCTTCTTTGCCTTTCACAACTTGCCTAGTTATCTCAAGTAAATGACTATCTTTTTCTTTCTTCTCTCTCAAAACCATGCCTATATATGGCTGCTAGGTAAAAGATTAATATTGGTAGTACCCTTAAATTAACAGCAAAATCATATATTCTGAAGTGATACTGTGCAAAATAAATAACTTCCATCAAATCTAAGCCCTTAAAATTACCCAAGAAACTCCTTCAGAATTTCCAGCTACCTCTTTATCCATCTCTAATCAAATCATTTTTTTCCCTTAAGCAAGAGTATTCAAGGTAAATATTTGTTTAAATGTACCTTTATTTTTTTCCCAAGGGTCCAGCAATGCCCTAGATCAAGGCAAACAATTTTTTAATGTGCATATTCAAAGTGAACTTCTGGTACTAAAAAAGTATTGTTAAAATTATTAAATATTTCAGGTATATAAAAAGCTCAGAGAACAATATAATAAACACATATGTACTCACTACCCAGCCTAAGACGTAACAGATAAAAAGAAAGTCCTCCACATATTCCTCTACAATGTCATCTCCTTCCTGTAACCCAGAGATATGCAGCACTGATTATTTAAAACATCTTTCACTGCAAAGGTAAAAATCTCTATCACATAATGGGATCACACCTTTTGGGGGCTAGTCCTGAAACCCTACTGGGATTTATAATATCCTTCCTATGGAAAAATGTTCTGAGTTTCAAATAACAGACTTACAACCATTTCTGAAACACAATTTATTTGTAAATTAGAGACTCTACTTTTAAAACCTCAAGGGATGGATTTGTAGCAAGATATCTTCCACTTATATACTGAGGAAGACAACATGAGAAAACAAAATTAATTGATTTGAAAATTAGAGGGTTGGATTACATGCCCTCTAAGGTCCATTCCAACTCTGAAATTCCACGATTTTTATGGAATGAAATGAAAAGGCTGCTATTAATTGAATTTTTTAAAACTTGGCTAAGTTTTAGCTAAGTAGATAATTTATTTCTTCAGTAAATCTAACATCTGAATTTATTTATAACATCGTTCATCCAAAGACATACACAACAATAAACCATATATTACAGAAGATAACAGACGTAACTAATATGCACAGATACCAAAATAATTCGGTATACCGAAAAATGACAATCTGCCAGTCTATTTTACGTGGCAGGTAAGTTAAAATGTTTACACTGTAGGGTCATGTTTATTTCACCTTAAAAAAAAAACTTCTGGAAGAATTTAAAAGTTAAGGAATCTGTGACCTCCAAGCATAGTAATGTATGCTCTCATTTAGATCAGCACTATTCACCCACTAATCATTAAACATATTAATCCTCAATAGACAGTTGCATGGACATAATGCTTTGACTATGTAAACATTCAATAAATAATTATAAAATATCAATACTAAAACCATCAGTCTAGCAGACAGAACTGCTTCCATGTAAATGAGGCCAAGACTGGAGTGAAGAGGCTAATAAAACTGAAACCTAGTCACACTACAATTGTATCTTCCTTTATGGTAAAAATTCAATCTTTATAAAAAAAATCTCATTAATAAATTTATTTAGTAATTTCTATTTATTATATCCTTTTTTAAATAAAAGTTAATTTTAATAATTCAAGTTACACTCAGTGTTTATGATACTGGAAGAATTACCTAATAATAAAAAGACTAAAAACAGTGTATAACTTGTCAACCTACCAGGGATTTGAGTCAATTATATACTCTGTATTTCCAAAGCTTCAGAAATTAAACAGTTTACAACTACATATCCATGACGCGTGTAACGCTTAACAGTATCAAACAGTAATGTGTGAATATTATCATCTGATCATAATCATCTGTGATTGAAATTTAAAATATTTCAAATTAAGCTCTCAATACATTTTTAAAGAGAAACTTCTGTGATTTAAAACTACATTTAAGCTACTTTGAAAGTATAAGTCTGACTTAAAACTTGGTTTTCTTCCCAAATTCTGTAATTACAGCTGCAATTCTGTACTTACAAATTCTGCAATTACAGCTCTCAGCTGAAAGTTGAGGGATAAAGTATTTCCTTTACTGTGATAGGTATTCAATAAATGCTTATTGAATGAATGAATAAATGAAAGCATAGCATAAGGATTTTGGACAGCATAGTTTTTCACCTGAGAGTTCATTCAACAGGCCATAAAATCATCAAGCTGATCTCTATCGCTATAAAGTTATTCTAGAACAGAGGTTGTTAAACTTTTCTGTGAAGAGCCAGACAGTAAAATTTTTTAATCTTTTAGAAGAATACTTATTAACAAAGTTAAAACTACTTTAAGATTACATAAAAGTATAATATATAAAAATAGCAATTATCTCACATACTCTGTCTCCAGTGCCCTGAATTATTCCTGCTAATAGTGCTTATCACAACATACTTTCTATTTACCATCATGTGCTATATAACATTTCTGTCAACAATGGACCACATAAATATATGACAGTGGTCTCATAAGATTATAATATACTTTTACTGTGTGTTTTCTATTTAGATACACAAATACTTATTATTGTGTTACAGCTGACTACAGTATTCAGCACAGTCACATTCTATATAGGTTTGCAACCTAGGAGCAATAAGGCTACACCATTTAAGTCTATGTTAAAATACACTCTATGATGTTCTCACAGTAATGAAATCGCCTAAACGATGCATTTCCTGAAATGTATCCCAGTTGCTAAGTGATGCATGACTGTATATTTTTTTTGTATATATTAAGGTGTCCAACATGTTTTGTTATATGTATACATAGTAAAATGATGACTGCAATCAAGCAAATTAACATATCTCCTCACAGTAACCTTTTTTGTGTATTGTGAGAGCACCCAAAATCTACTCTCTTAGCAAATTTCCAGAATACAATACAATATTATTAACTACAGTCATCATGTTGTACATTAACTCTCTAGATTTATTCATTCTATATAACTGCAACTTTGTAACTTTTGACCAGCATCTCCCCATTTTCCCCAACTCCATTCCCCCTGGTTACTACTGTGCTACTCTGTTTCTAGATATTCAAGTTTCCTAGATTCCACAACAGTGAGATAATGTGGTATTTGTCCTTCTATGTCTGGCTCATTTCACTTAGTATAATATCCTCCAGATTCATCCACATTGTCACAAATGGCAGGAATTCCTTCTTTCTTAAGGCCAAATAATATTCCATCATATATATATATATATATATATATATATATATATATATATATATTCATCCATCCACAGACAATCCAGTTGTTTGCATATCTTGGCTATTGTGAGTAATGCTGCAATGAACATGGGCATGCAAATATCTCTTTGATATGCTGATTTCATTTCCCTTGTGCCTATGAATAGAAAAGGAATTGCTGGATCATGTAGTATTTCTATTTTTAATATTTTGAAGAATCTTTACCGTTTTCCATAATGGTTTTCTCAATCTAGATTTCCACAAACAGTGTACAGGGGTTTCCTTTCACCACATGCTCACCAATACTTGTTATCTCTTATCTTTTTGGCAACAGCCATCCTAACAGGTGTGAGGTGATACTTCATTGAGATTTTGATTTGCATTTCTCTGGTGATTAGTGATGTTGACCACCTTTTCATACCCACTGACAATTTGTATGTCTTCTTTGAAAAGTGTCTATTCAAGTCCTTTGCCCACTTTAAAATTGGTGTGTGTGTGTGTGTGTGTGTGTGTGTGTGTGTGTGTGTGTTGAAGTTGTGCGAGTTCCTTCTGTATTTTGGATATTAACCCCTTATCAGATATATGAATTTGTAAATATTTTCTCCCTGTATTGCTTTATACTTTTGTTGACTGTTTCTTTTGCTGTACAGAAGCTTTTTAGTTTGATTTAGATTTGTTTATTTTTGTTTTCATTGACTGAGCTTTTGGTGTCATATCCGAAAAATCACTGCCAGGGGTAACATCAAGGAGCCTTTCCCTGTTTTCTTCTAGGAGTTTTAAGGTTTCAAGGCTTATGTGTAAGTCTTTTATCTATGTTGAGGGGGTTTTATTTTATGAATAAGATAATGGTCCAATTTCATTCTTTTGCATGTGGATATCCTGTTTTCCCAACATGATTCATTGTAAAGACTAACCTTTCCACATTTTGTACTCTTGGCTCCCTTGTGAAGATTAGTTGACTACATATGCATGCATTTATTTCTGGGGTCTATATTCTGTACCACTGGTCTATCTGTTTTTATGCCAGTACCATACTGTTTTGATTAATATAGCTTTGTTACTTGAAATTAGGCACTGTGATGCCTCCAACTTTGTTCCTCTCTCTCAAGACTGCTTGGCTATTCAAGGTCTATTGTTCCATGTTAATGTTATAACTTTTTTCTATTTCTGTGAAAAATGCCATTGAATTTTTTATAGGGATTGTGTTGGGTAGTATGGAAATTTTTATAATATTAATTCTTCTAACCCATGAACACAGGGTATCTTTCCATTTATTTGTGTCTTCTTCAGTTTCTTTCATCGATGTTTCATAGTTAAATTTATTCCTAAGTATTTTATTCTTTTTGATGCTATGGTAAATGGGATTGTTTCTTGAGTTCCTTTTCCAGACAGTAAATATTTTAGGGTTTGCAGGCATATAGTTTCTGTCACAACTACTCAACTCTGTCATTGTAGAATGAAAGCAACCATACATTATAAGTAAGTGAACGAGTGTGGCTGTGCTCCAATAAAACTTTATTTATGAACAACGGAATTTGAATTTCACATAACTGTCATCTATCACAAAATATTTTTCTTATTTTTCCAACCATTAAAAAATGTTTTCAAATATTCTTAGCACAGGACCCTTGCAAAAATAGGTGGCATGCTGGATTTGGCCCAAGACCCATAGATTGCTGACCCCTGTTCTAAATCATTTCTAAAATCCCTCAACCTCCAAGGATTTTGAATATGACAAAGCAAAACAAAAAAAGTACACCTACCAAAAAATCTCCACCAGCACCATCACAAAAAAAGCAACACACAAACAAAAAATATGCATGGGATTCTCCTCTTCCTCAAATAGTTTTTCCTATATCTACCAAATTTTCACATTTCTGGGTACATAACACCAACAGCAAGGCCTATTTAGAAGACAGAAGAAAAGGTCTTGATAAAAGTTTATGTTTGTTTAAGCAACTTCTATGAAGTAAGTTTTCTTGTTCCCGTTCACATAGGTTCATTTATCACAGCATTTCTGTCATCATGAAACTTGCATACTGCTTCATAAGTTTTAGCTAAGTGATATGAGATTCCAAGCTGCTTGCTAGTAAGAGTAACAAAGAATTACAAAGCATTTGCCAAAATCAGAGCTGAATATTAAAAGTTAAGAAAAAACTCCAGAACCAACTTCTTTTAAAACATGAAAGTTGGGGACAAATGTATAAAGAGAAATTGCTTTATCATATTAGGGGTGAATATACCAAGGACACATTTTAGACACATTTAATAGTGAATAATTTCATTGAACAGGCTTATTATAACCGAAGAACTTTAGAAAATTGGTATGAATCTTCTAGTACTTCTAAGATTCCTAATCCTATTGTGTTTGTGGACAGAACAGAGAAGTTATCACACATTCCACACAACAGCTGGAATGCTGAGATAATGTAATAAAAGAAGTTGAGAAAGCAGAATTGGAATATTTTCTGCTACTTTACAGTTTCAACTTTCAGTAATTTAATACCGAAATTGCTTGCTCTTATATTTACTAATGTGGACTTGGAAGAGAACCCTCAAGCACATTTTTTAACTTTTGGTTCCATAGCTGGACAATTTTATTATGTTTATCTGTAATGTTCCTTTATGTTTATTATTTTTTATGGATGTGTCAGATTGCCACTGATGATTAAATTACCTGGAAAATTATTCTAAGCTCATATAAGATAGCATTTTCATTTACTTGGATCATTCTGTATTGCTCACTATGCAGGTCATATCCCTGACCCCTTGGTTTTCTTTATAAGCATTCCAGTAAAGTCTGATACAGGCCATCCATTAGTAGGCTATATCAGACATAATCTGCTTATAACAAGAGGTGTAGGCTAAGAGAACATCGATATAAATAGAAACCCAACTCTACAGCTGACAAATGATACCTAATAAGTTCCTGCTTAACACTAGATAGAAAAGGTACTGTAAAAATATTTGGCCTTGTACATTTTAAATTCCTTTTTGCTTATCTATACCTAGTCTCTTTCTAGCATGCTGAAAGTTAACTTCTACTTCAGAGGTAGGGAAACACAGGCATTTGGGACAATTTCTGATAGCAATTTACTGCTCCCCTCAGCATCGGTATCTTCTCTTTATCTCCTTGCTGCTCCTTTTTTCTTTCTCCCTTTACATGTGTTCATTGATTTCTTTTTCTTCTATTTTTAAATTGTTAGTTTAATACTGCTACGGGCACTCATGCCTGAGGTTTCTAATTCCTACTCCATTACCTCCTCATGGTCTTACTAAACAGAAGCATGATACAGAATACAACTGTGTATTTCTGACAACACCACTATTGCCCAAATCAATTGAATTAGCTCTGCAAATGAAAAAAAAAAGGACTTTTCCAAAACATATTGTAAACCTACTCTACCCCACGCCCCCCAAAACACATAACACATATAAATATGCCTAATTTTGCTCCCTCTCATTTTCCTTCAGGCCTATTTGAGCCCTGAAAACCTGTCAGAGTTTTTTTCTAAAAGTATCCACTTCTCTTTTCAACTACACTTCAGACATTCCATAAAGTGACTAAAATTCATAAAATAGCTAGAATACTTCTTTACACAAAACGCCAAGAAGTAAACTGACAACTCTGCTAGAAGCATTTTAAGAGCTATTTTTTTTAAAGCTGGCTGCCTTGAAAAGAAGCACCTAGATCCTTCAAGTCACTCAATAATGTTTCGAGAGTAAATAAACTTTAAATTATCCAGTCAACCTTTTCAAACTGCACTCACTGCTACCATACAAAAAAGGTTTTATCTTACATAGTCTACACAACAAAATTTTAAATACATGATCCTTATGCTTTAGGAGTTTACACTCTAAAACTGACAGAAGCAGGTGGAAATGTCACAGTAAGATAAATGCTATGGAAAGATAATATTGTGACTACCTGAAATAAATAAGTTCTTCGAAACAATGAAAACAAAGATACAATGTACTGGAATCTCTGGCACACAGCTAAAGCAGTGTTTAGAGGGAAATTTATAGCACTAAATGCCCACATCAGAAAGCAGGAAAGATCTAAAATTGACACCCTAACATCACAATTAAAAGAACTAGAGAAGCAAGAGTAAACAATTTCAAAAGCTAGCAGACGACAAGAAATAACTAAGATCAGGGCAGAACTGAAAAAGATAGAGACACGGAAAATGGTTCAAAAAAATCAATGAATGCAGGAGCTGGATTTTGAGAAGATTAACAAAATAGATAGATTGCTAGTCAGACTAATAAAGAAGAAAAGAGAGAAGAACCACATAGACACAATAAAAAGGTATCACCATTGATCCCACAGAAATACAAACTACCATCAGAGAATACTATAAACACTTCTATGCAAATAAACTAGAAAATCTAGAAGAAATGGAAAAATACCTGGACACATACACCCTCCCAAGACTAAACCATGAAGAATTCAAATCTCTGAATAGACCAATAACAAGGTCTGAAATTTAGGCAGGAATTAATAGCCTACTAACCAACAAAAACAAAAACAAAAACAAAACCCAGGACCAGGCGGATTCACAGTTGAATTCTACCAGAGGTACAAAAAGGAGCTGGTACTATTCCTTCTAAAACTATTCCAAACAATAGAAAAAGAGGGACTCCTCCCTAACTCATCTTATGAGGCTGACAATATCCTGAAAACAAAACCTGGCAGAGACACACACAAAAAAAAGAAATTTCAGGCCAATATCCCTGATGAACATTGATGAGGCAATCCTCAATAAAATACTGGCAAACTGAATCCAGCAGCAAATTAAAAACCTTATCCACCATAATTAAGTAGGCTTCATCCCTGGGATGCAAGGCTGGTTCAACATATGCAAATCAAGAAATGTAATCCATCACATAAACAGAACCTATGACAAAAACCACATAATTTTCTCAATAGATGCAGAAAAGGCCTTTGATAAAATTCAACATTCCTTCATGCTAAGAACACTCAATAAACTAGGTACTGGTGGAACACATCTCAAAACAAGAGGAGCTATCTATGACAAATCCACAGCCAATATCATACTAAATGGGCAGAAATTAGAAGCATTTCCTTTGAAAACCAGCACAAGACAAGGATGCCCTCTCTTACTACTCCTATTCAACATAGTATTGGAAGTTCTGGCCAGGGGAATCAGGCAAGATAAAAAAATAAGGCGTTTTCAAATAGGAAGAGAGGCAGTCAAATTGTCTCTGTTTGCAGATGACATGATTGTATATTTAGAAAACCCCATGGTCTCAGCCCAAAAACTCCTTGGATGATAAGCAACTTCAGCAAAGTGTCAGGATATAAAATCAATGTGCAAAAATCACAAGCATTCCTATACACCAATAACAGACAAACAGACAAATCATGAATGAACTCCCATTCACAATTGCTACAAAGAGAATAAAATACCTAGGAATACAACTTACAGGGGATACGACGGACCTCTTCAAGGAGAACTACAACCCCCTGATCCAGGAAATAAGAGAGGACACCAACACATGGAGAAACATTCCATGCTCATGGATAGGAAGAATCAAGATTGTGAAAATGACCATATTACTCAAGGTAATTTATAGATTCAATGCTATTCCCATCAAACTACCATTGACTTTCTTCACAGAATTAGAAAAAACTACTTTAAATTTCATATGGAACCATTCCATGCAGAATTTGAAAAAACTAGTTTAAATTTCATATGGAACCAAAAAGATCCCATGTAGCCAAAACTATTCTAAGCAAAGAGAACAAAGCCGGAGGCATCACGCTACCTGACTTCAACTGATACTACAAGCTACAGTAACCAAAAGAGCATGATACTGATATCAAAACAGATATATAGACCAGAGGCCTCAGAAATAACACCACACATCTACAACCATCTGATCTTTGACAAACCTGACAAAAACAAGCTATGGGGAAATGATTCCCTATTTAATAAATAGTTTTGGGAAAACTGGCTAGCCATATGTAGAAAACTGAAACTGGACCCCTTCCTTATACCTTACACAAAAATTAATTCAAGATGGATTAAAGATTAAAACATGAGACCTAAAACCATAAAAACTCTAGAAGAAAACCCAGGCAATACCATTCAGGACATAAGCACGGGCAAAGACTTCATGACTAAAACACCAAAAGCAATTCCAACAAAAGCCAAAATTGACAAATGGGATCTAATTAAACTAAAGAGCTTCTGCACAGCCAAAGAAACTATCATCAGAGTCAATAGGCAATCTACAGAATAGGAGAAAATGTTTGCAAGCTATCCATCTGACAAAGGGCTAATATCCACAATCTACAAGGAACTTAAATGAATTTACAAGAAAAAAACAGCCCCATCAGAAAGTGGCAAAAGATATGAACAGACACTTCTCAAAAGAAGTCATTTATGCAGCCCACAAACATATGAAAAAAAGCTCATCATCACTGGTCACTAGAGAAATGCAAATCAAAACCACATTGAGATACTATCTCATGCCAGTTAGAATGGTCATCATTAAAAAGTCGGGAAGCAACAGATGCTACAGAGGAGAAACAGGAATGCTTTTACACTGTGTGTGGGAGTGTAAATTAGTTCAACCATTGTGGAAGACAGTGTGGCGATTTCTCAAGGATCTAGAACCAGAAATACCATTTGACCCAGCAATCCCATTACTAGGTATATACTCAAAGGATTATAAATCATTCTACTATCAAGACACATGGCACGGATGTTTATTGCAGAACTGTACACAATAGCAAAGACTTGGAACCAACCCAAATGCCCATCAAAGATAGACTGGATTAAAAAAAATGTGGCACATATGCACCATGGAATACTATGCAGCCCTAAAAAAAGAATGAGTTTGTGTCCTTTGCAAGGACATGGACATCATTCTCAGCAAACTAACACAGGAACAGAAAACCAAAGGCTGAATGTTCCACTCATAATTGACAGTTGAACAATGAGAACATATGGGCCCAGGGAGGGGTACATCACACATCAGGGCCTCTTGGGGCATGGCCGGGGTGGGGGGGGCAAGGGAAGGGATAGCATTAGGATAAATATCTAATGTAAATGATGGGTTGATGGGTGCAGCAAACCACCATGGCACATGTATACCTATGTAACAAACCTGCATGTTCTGCACATGTATCCCAGAACTTAAAGTGTAATAAAAATATGTATATATGTTTTTTTGACTGCCTTTCCACCATCATCTACCCCCAAGAAAACCCCTTCACTATTAGTTTACCCCTATAGATGCTTAGTCCAGAACAGTATAGAGGGTTTGCTGAAGGACAGGGTAGTTAGTATTTTACCATTTTTCATATTTTTGTTTTGATTTTGGCTTGCTAAGGTATTTTTACATTATACAACAAGCGAATTAGTAACAGCTATCCTATAATCATATAATCATCTTTAGTAAAGAACCACAGTGGCTACAACTCACTGAGCATTTATTATTTGGCTATTCTAATGCCCAATACTACATTGTGTCATTTAGTTATCTCTTCAACCCTACAAGGTAGCTAATACTATTATTTTCCCATTTTTGTAGACTAGAAACTGAGGCTTAGAGAGGTTTATTCGTTCAAGTTCATACAGCCTATAAGGGGTGGAATGGAGATAATCCATTACTAACACTACCAATACTAACAATATTAGCAATGTCACGGAATCTAGGGAATTCACTAATTGTCATATTACTGACAGGAGGCTGAGGTGGGAGGATCGCTTGAGCCCAGGAGTTCCAGGATGTAGTGCACTATGCCGATCGGGTGTCCGCACTAAGTTCGGCATCAATATGGTGACCTCCTGGGAGTGGGGGACCACCAGGTTGCCTAAGGAGGGGTGAACTGGCCCAGGTCAGAAACGGAGCAGGTCAAAACTGCCATGCTGACAAGTAGTGGGATCATGCCTGTGAATAACCACTGCACTCCAGCCTGGGCAACATAGCGAGACCCCGTCTCTAAAAAACAAAAAAAGAAAGAAAAGTAATAATATAAATAAAGCAACGCAAAAGTGTACATGTACATATTAACATCTATTTACTAAAGCAAAGGAAAAGAAAAAATCAAAATGGAGATAAAAATATTTACAAAAATAAAGAGATTCACTATACAAAAATTAAAGATAAAAGATTTCATACTGAAAGAGTCCATAGACTGCCAAGAGAATAAGAAAAAACTACCTCCTAGACATATTCACAATAAAATTTAAAAACATCTAAGTAATATATTCTAAATGAATCTCAAAAAAAAAAAACCACAAATAACTAAGAGTCACATAGACAAATAAGGAAACAGAAAAAATAGAAAAGTGATTTACAAATTACAAATAACATGAAGTAAAAAGAATCAGATGGACATCAGACTTCTTAACAGTAATACTAGATGCAAAAAGAAAATGGAGGATTTTCAAAGCATTGAAAGGAACAAATGTTGAGCCTACAGTTTTATATCCGACTTAATTGTGTTACAAATGATGGCATTCTTGGCACAGGTTTACATGGGTCTGTTTGGTTTGTAAAAAAAAAAGAAAAAAATCACCAAGCTGTATACTTATGTTTTGTGCATTTCTCTGCATATATAAACGGTTTTAAAAGCATATGATGAGGGAGATGACAGGGCAGTGGAAACATAATTTTTTAATTTTCTCAAATTTTCACACTAACAACAGAATAATCAACAACAGAACCTATGAACAACACCTGTGAACAACATTTACAACAAAATTAGGCTACAACAAATCCCTTTCAATCTCAAAATGCAAAAAGAGAGAGAGAAACACCAACAGCCACATGATCTACGTGGTATCAACAATTCTGTGGTAATAAGCAGAGGGCACATGCAGACCTGAGACCAGGAAAAAACCCAAACAGCCAATAAATACTCAGTGAAAAACACAGTGGCCAACTTAGAAACAGTAGCTGAAACTGGAAAGGCTTCTGTCCATTACGACAGTGGATGTGAATGCAAGAGATCTGAAATAATATGGCCTAAAGGAGCTGGAGTAGTCTATTAACCATGAACTCTATTGACCAGTGAAGGCTCCTTTTCAGGACACTGACAAGAAACTGCTGGAAGTGGAATTGAAATGGGGCAAGATAAGGAAAATAGAAATAAAGAAAAACAAGTTCTAAACAAAAGTAAGGGAAAAGAGAGAGAAAAACTGAAAACAACACAAAGGGGATCTCTGTGAAGTTAGAAAAACCACTTGAACCAAGTTTCTGTCCTTTTAGTTCAGGAAAAAACATTTTACATAAAAATGAGCAACAGAAAAATATCAAGGTCAAATCCCATACAAAGTTAATATAAAAAATACAATAATGAGAATTACAGCCCTATAGACAAGGAAAGCACAACAGAAAAACTTGTCTATAAAACAGATAAAAACGTAAACTATTTCAAAGTAAGCTAAAAAATTAAAGATATTGTATAAGATAGGAAAAACAACATAAATCGAAATTAGATATACTCAGAAGATGAGAGAACTCAAAAATAAAAAACATTTTAGAAATGAGGCCCTGATCAGAAGAAACACAAAAGACAAAAAAACTCAACAAGTGATGTCTTAAGAAAAGGAGAAGGTGAAAAGGAAGAAAATATGAAAAGTCAAAAAGAAATGATACAAAAAAAGATTCAAGAGAAAGTGACATAACTGAAAACAGCTAGAGAAAATCCAACATATGACTAATATACATCCCTGAAGAAGAAAAGTAAAGTATACTTTTTGATTTCAAAACTTACTATAAAAGTACAGTAATTAAGATGGGGTGGTACTGACACAAAGATAGCAATAAAAATCAATGGAATAGAACTGAAAGTCCAGAAATGAACAGTTACATTTATGGTCAATTGATTTTTGACAAGGGTCCTGAGAAAATAAAAAGGGAGAAAAGCAAGTCTTTTCAACAAATGAACCTGGGACAACTAGATATCGACATGCAAATACCCCTCAAAATGAACTGCAAAGCAAGCTGTAAGAATATGAACTATAAAACATTTAGAACAGACATAGGATAATTTTTAATGAGCTTTAATTAAGCAAAGGTTCTTAAACAAGACACCAAAAGCATTAGCAATAAAAGAAAACAACAGATAAATTGGATTAACCAAAATTAAAAACTTTTGTGCTTCAAAGAACATTATCAAGAACTGAAAAGACAACTTGGAACAGGAGAAAATACTTGCAAATGATATCTCTGGTAAGAAAGCTGTATCCAAAATATATAAAGAACACAACATAACAATAAAAGGACAACCCAATTAAACAATGAGAAAAAAATCCAATAAACACTTCTCCATATAAGACCATGAAAAGATGCTTGGGGATAGAGTGCCAAGATAGCTGACTAGAAGCTAATGTGCACCATTCTTGTAGAGAGGAGACAGAGTGGCCAGTAAACACTAGCTCTTCAACTGGACTGTCTAGGAGGATACGTTGGGACTCATCAAGGAAGCAACATGACCCAGGGAGAATGGAAGAGGGCAAGATAGGACAGCTGCCCACCTAGGACTGATACAGAGCCAAAGAAGGCTCCCCACACAGGAAAATGGTGAGTGAGCAAGAACCCCTGCTGACCCACAATTCTGCCACAGACCTTTGCAACCCTGAGCACAGGAAATGTCCCTGAACCTCTCCCTACAGGGCCTCCAGACTGACACAGAGAGCTGTGTAGACTTTGCAAAGAGCTGTCACTCAGGCACACGTGGAGTTCCAAGGGCCTTAGATCCGTAAGCAGCCCAGTGCCATCTCCACCAAAAAGAAAAATGAGGCTCTCTGCACGCCAACATGATAGGGGCTACATCTACAGTACTGACGACTGGACAGACTGCAGGCCTCACCTCTGCAACACTCTGCCAGGCAAAGCCCACTGGCCTGGGATCCCAGTGCAGCAACTCCACCACTGCCGTCTGAGCTCTCAAGCCAGTAGCAGCTCTGCCTTTCTCTGGGACAGAGCTCCCGCCTTTCTCTGGGACAGAGCTCCCACAGACTACATACAAACCACCATTTTTGCTGCTGCTACAGCTCCCACCCCAACGCCCTCAAGCTCAGGAGAGAGCAAAGAGCTTAAGGACTTAGAAGCCTCCAGCACAGCATGGCTGCTGTAAAAGTGACTAGTCTGATCTCCACAGAGGTCCCTGTCTCTACTACTCCTCACTGGGTAGGGCCCTCTGACCTGGGCCCACAGCACAACCACCCTGACACCACCTGGGCAGCTCTGCATCTCTCTGAGGAGGAAATGCCAGAGTCAACCCATATCCCTTCTGCCATTACAACTACAGCAGTACCACCCTTACTGCCTTTGACCTAGGGGAGGAAAAAAGCCTGGTCACTTCACTGATACCTCCACGACACTGCAGTCACCATACAGAGAGGAGCCCAGTTTCTCTTCCCTGTGAATCGCCATCCCTCCTCTTCACTAGGCAGGGCCCCAGGCTTGGGCCTGCAGCACAGCTTCCCCAAACTTGGCTGAACATTCCCATTGTCAGTGGCTCTGTGTTTCTCTGGGGTGGAGCTTATTAGTGGCCACTGACAGCCCCTCAGCCTCTGCCACTCCCACTGCCCTGCTACTGGCCTTGCTGTCCTCGGACTGGGGAAGGAACAAAGATCCTGAGTGCTTCACTCACACCTCCAGCATGCCACAGCTCTCCTATGAAGAAGAGGCCAGTATGACTTCCCTGCAAGACCCCGAACCTCCCCTGCCCAGCACCAGGCAGGGCACTCTGGCTTGGACCCAAAACACAGCCACCCGACATTAAGCTGATTATTCTAACTGACAGCAGCTCTGTGTTTGTCTGGGGCAGAGCCCCAAGGAACAAGTGAAAGGCCCTCTGCCATTGTCACTGCCAAGGTTGCCAACCCTGTTGACTCCAGCTGAAGAGGGAACAAAGCCTGAGCTCACCCCAGACCTGTGGAGCACAGCTCAGGAGTGCCAAACCAAGATCTACAGCCAGCACTTGAGTGGGAGAGGAGTTCACACTCTTAAAGCACTGAGAGGGAGCATGGCTGTAAATGCAAGGAAATTCAGAGGGGCCGCATGGCTGAGCAAGAGCCTTCCTACTGGCCATTACACTTTAAGTACCATCTGGATCACAGCCCAAACTTCAACATCAAAAATACTTTGCTAAAATACTCTGCTATGAAACCAAGAACAAGAATTCAGCCACAAATAAAGATCCTGCACCAAGCCTCAGCCCTTTGAAAATGTCCAGAAACAAAGCCACGGATTATACTCAAATTATACCACAGTTAAAGGAACATCAGCCCACACAGATGAGAAAGAACCAGCACAAGAACTCTGGCAACTGTAAAAGTCAGAGTATCTCCTTACCTCCTAATTACCACACTAGCTTTGTAGCAATGGTTCTTAACCAGAAGGAAATGGCTGAAATTCCAGATGTAGAATTCAGAATTTGGACCATGACGAAGATCATCTAGATTCAGGATAACACTGAAACCCATTCCAAGGAATCCTAGGTATACAATTAAATGATTTAAAGAATGAAAGATGAAATGGCCATGTTTAGAAAGAAAATGAGCTAAATAACTGAAAAATTCTGTACAAGAATATCATAACACAAGGGGAAGCATAAACAGCAGAATGAATCAAGCGAAGGAAAGAATCTCAGAGCTCAAAAACAGGTTATTCAAATTAACTCAGTTACACAAAAGTAAAATAATTTTTAAAAATGAACAAAATATGGGAGAAATATGGTATTAAGTAAGAGACCAAATCTATTACTAATTGACATCGCTGAAAGACAGGGACAGAAAGCAACTTAGAAAATACATTGAGGATACTGTCCACAAAAATTTCCCCAACCTCACTCAAGAGGTTGACATACAAATTCAGGAAATTCTGCGATAATTCCTGTCAGTGTGAGATACAGTACAAAATAACCATCCTCAAGACACATAGTCATCAGATCCTCCACGGTCGAAATGAAAGAAAAAATATTAAAGCAGCTAGAGAGAAGGGGTAGGTCACCCACAAAGGGAAGAAACTCCATTAGGCTAACAATGGACCTTTTTCAGCAGAAACCCTAAAAGCCAGAAGAGACTGTGGAACTATATTTAACATCTTTAAAGAAAAGAAATTTTAGCCAAGAATTTAATATCCAGCCAAACTAAGCTTCGTAAGCAAAGGAGAAACAAAATCCTTTTCAGACAAACAAATGTTAAGGAATTCATTATCACCAGGCCTGCCTTAAAAAGAAGCCCTTAAGGGTGTGCTAAACATGGAAATAAAAGACCATTACCAAAAAACACAAAATACACTCAAATACATAGACCATCTACACTATAAAGCAAATACACAATCAAGCCTACATAAAAATCAGCTAACAACATGATGACAGGATCAACTCTGCACCTTAATTAATATTCACCTTAAATGTAAGTCAGTTAAATGCTACACTTAAAAGGCACAGAGTGGCAAGTTGCATAAAAAAGCAAGACCAAACTGTATGCTATCTTCAACAGACCCATGTCACATGCAAGGATACCCACAGTCTCAAAGTAAAGAGATTGAGAAAGATCAAGCAAACAGAAAACAAAAACAGCAGGGCTTGCTATTTTCTTTTTTTTTCTTAGGCAGAGTCTCGCTCTGTCGACAGGCTGGAGTGCAATGGCTCAATCTCGGCTCACTGCAACCTCCTCCTCCCGTGTTCAAGCAATTCCCCTGCCTCAGCCTCCCAAGCAGCTGGGACTACAGGTACATGCCACCACGCCTGGCTAGTTTTTTGTATTTTAGTAGAGCTGGGGTTTCACCATGTTGGCCAGGATGGTCTCAACCTCCTGATCTCGTGATCCACCTGCCCTGGCCTCCCAAAGTGCTGGGTTTACAGGTGTGAGCCACCACGCCTGTTTATTCTTATTTCAGACAAAACTGACTTTAAACCAACAACAATCAAAAAGGACAAAGAAGGGTATTACCAAATGATAAAGGGTTCAATTCAACAAAATATAACCATCCTAAATATATATGCACCTGACACTAGAGCATCCAGATTAATAACAGAAGTTTCTAGAGACTTACAAAGAGACATAAATAACCACACAATAATAGTGGGATGCTTCAACACCCCACTGATAGACAGTATTGGACAGATTATAGAGGCAGAATACTAACAAAGATATTCGGAACTTAACTTTGCACTTGACCAAATAGGCCTAACAGCCATCTACAGAACACTCCACACAAGAAAAATAGAATATACATTCTTCTCATCTGCACATGGCACATACTCTAAAATTGACCACATGCTTTACCATAAAGCAATTCTCAACAAATTAAAAAGAAAATGAAATCATACTAACCACACTCTCAGACCACAGAGCAATAAAAATAAAAATCAATGCTAAGAAAATCACTCAATACTATAAAAGTACATGGAAATTAAACAATCTGCTACTGAATGACTTCTGGGTAAATAATGAAATTAAGGCAGAAATCAAAAAATTCTTCTAAACTAATGAAAACAAAGATAGCTAAAGTAGTGTTATCAGGAAAGCTTAGAGTGCTAGATGCCCAAATCAAAAAGTTAGAAATATCTCAAGTTAACAACCTAACATCATATCTAAAGGAACCAGAAAAACAAGAGCAAACCAACATCAAAGCTAGCAGAAGAAGAGAAATAAACTGAATAAAATGAAGATGAGAAAACTCACATCAAAGATCAACAAAAACAAAAGATGGTTCTTCAAAAGAATAAATGAGATTGATGGACCACTATCTAGACTAATTTAAAAAAAAGGGAGAAGATCCAAATAAACACAATCAGAAATGACAAAGGGGACATTACTATCGACCCTGCAGTTTAAAAAAAAAAAAAAAAAAAACTTAGAGACTATTACAGACACCTCTATGCACACAAACTAGAAAACCCAGAAGAAATGGATAAATTCTTAGAAACATACAATCTCTCAAGATTGAACCAGTAAGTGAAGCCCTGAACAGATAAATGAGTTCAAAAATTGAATCAGTAATAAAAGCCTACCAACCAGGAAAAGCCCTGGAAGAGATAGATTCACAGCCAAATTCCACCGGATGTATAAGGAAAAGCTGTTACCAATCCCATTCAAACAATTCAAAAAATAGTCTAATACATTCTATGAGGCCAACATCATTCTGATACCAAACCTGGCAGAGATACAAGAACAACAAAAAAGAAAACTTCAGGCCAATATATCCGACCACCACAGATTTAAAAATCATCAATGAAATACTAGCAAACCAAATTCAGTAGCACAACAAAAAGCTAATCCACCATGACCAAGCAGGCTTTATTCCTGAGATGCAAGTTTGGTTCAACATATGAAAATCAATAAATGTGATTCAGCACCAGAAACAGGACCAAAAAGAAAGACCAAATGAACATCTCAATAAACACACAAAAGAATTTTGACAGAGTTCAACATCCCTTCATGTTAAAAAATCATAAACTAACTAGGCATTGAAGGAAAATACCTCAAAGTAATGAGAGCCATCTAAGACAAACCCACAGGTAACAGCATACTGAGTTGGCAAAAGCTGAGAACATTCCCCTTGAGAACCAGAACAAGATGAAGATGTCATTCTCACCAGTCCTTATATAACACAATACTGGAAGTTCTAGCCAGAGCAATCAGGCAAGACAAAAAAATAAAAGGCATCCAAATAGGAAGGGAGGAAATCAAGTTATCTCTCTTCACAGATTGATATGATGCTATCATATCATCTAGGTATCACCTAGAAAACCCCAAAGTCCTTGTCCAAAGAGTCCTATATCTGATAAACAACATCAGCAAAGTTTCAGGATACAAAATCAATGTACAAAAATCAGTAGCATTTATATACACCAATGATGTCCAAGCTGAGAGTCAAATCAAGAATACAATCTCATTCACAATAGCAACAAAAAGAATATAATGCCTAAGAATACAGCTAACCAGGGAAGTGAAAACTCTCTACAATGAGGATTACAACACTGCTAAAAGAAATCAGAGATGGCACAAACAAATGGAAAAATATCCCATGCTCACGGATATGATGAATGAAAACTGTTAAAATGGCCATACTGCCCAAAACAATTTAGAGTCAATGCTATTCCTATTCAAACTACCAATATTTTTCAAAGAATCAAAAAAACCATTCTAAAATTCATTCAGAACCAAAAAAGATCTCAAACAGCCAAAGCAATCCTAAGCAAAAACAAAAAACAACAAAAAATAACAAAGCTGGAGGCATAGAGGCATCACAATACCTGTAATTCAAAACCTGTAATTCAAACTATATTACAAGGCTAGAGTAACAAAAACAGCATGGTACTGGTATAAAAACAGACACACAGACCATTGGAACAGGTTAGAGAACCCAGAAATAAAGCTGCACAGCAACAGTCATCTGATGTTCAATAAAGGTGACAGTAACAAGCAATGGGGAAAGGATTTTCTATTCAATAAATGCTGCTGGGATAACTGGCTAACCATAGGCAGAAGATGAAAATGGGCCCCTATCTTTCACCCTTGACAAATAAATTCAACATCAATTAAAAGAAACTATAAAAACTCTGGAAGACAATATAGGAAATACCAAGGACCTGACAAAGACGTCATGAGGAAGACACCAAAAGCAATTTTAACAAAAACAAAAATTGACAAACGGGACCTAATTAAACCAAAGAGCTTCTGCACAGCAAAAGAAACAATCAACAGAGTAAACAGACAACCTACAGAACAGGGGGTAATATTTGCAAACTATGTGTCTGACAAAGGTCTAATATCCAGAATCTATAAGGAACATAAACCAACAAGCATAAAACAACCAACCCCATTTAAAAATGGGCAAAGGACATGAACAGACACTTCTCAAATGAAAACAAACACATGGCTAACAAGCATATTAAAAAATACTCAACATCACGCATCATTAGGGAAATGCAAATCAAAACCACAATGAGATACCATCTCACACCTGTCAGAATGGCTATTATTAAAAAGTCAAAGAATAACAGATGTTAGCAAGGTTTTAGAGAAACAAGACTACTTATATACAACCGGTGGGAATGTAAGTTAGCTCAGCCATTACGGAAAGCATTCTGGAGATTTCTGAAAGAACTTAAAATAGAATTACCATTCGACCCAGTAATCCCATTACTAGGTATATACCCAAAGCAATATAAATCCCTCTACCATAAATACACATGCCTACATAGGTTTGTGGCAACACTATTCACAATAGCAAAGATATGTAATCAACCTAGATGCTCATCAACGGTGGACTGAATAAAGAAAATGTGGTACATACACACTATGGAATACCACACAACCATTAAAAAAAAAAAGAGACCATATCCTTTGCAGCAGCATGGAGCTAGAGGCCATTATCCTAAGCAAATTGACATAGAAAGAGAAAAACAAATATTGCATATTCTCATTTCTAAGTGAGAGCTAAACATGGAGTATACATGGACAGTCAGAAAAGAACAGACACCAGAGCGTATTTGAGGGTGGAAAATGGGAGGAGGGAGAGAATGAAACTACATATCAGGTATTATGCTGATTACCTGGGTGACAGAATTATCTGTACAATAATCCCCTATGACATGCAATTTATCCATGTAACAAATCTTGAACCTAAAAGATGGAAAGAAAAAAACAAAAACAGCTTCTAAATGATTGCTTACACAAAAGAATGCTCAAAACCATTAGTCATTAGGAGAATGAAAATCAAAACCACAATAAAACATCACTTCACGTCCACTAGTATTACTAAAATTTAAAAAGATAGATGTTAACAAGTGTTGACAAGGATGTGGAGAAATTGGAACACACACACACACACACACACACACACACACACACACTCCAACAGAAGAAAAAAAGGATTCTGAAGTTGTTAGGTACGCAAGCACATATGTGTGTATACACACAGGCATAGTTATACATATACATATGTACGCACACACAAATATATACACATACATACAAAATCAAGCCTGGCAATTGTATTGTTCAATCTGTATTTAACAGGTTTTGTTTTAGTTTGGGCTGCTTTAAATTTTTTTCTTTTTAATTAACTCTTGACGAAAGCTCTTCATAAAGATTTTCCCAAACCAGATACTAATACTGGAGGGAATAAAGAAATTGTATCACTTCATACCTATTAACAAGTAAGTGGACATATATTCTCATTTTTAACTGGTATTCCTTTTTCACACATCTTTTACAATAGTAGTTCCCAAGCCTGAGTACACACCAGAATCCTCCAGAAGCATTTAAAAATATAGATTATTGAACATTATCCCAGACTTGCTGAAGAAGAATCTTCAGGGATGAGATACAGGGATCTGAAACTATTTTTAAAGACCTTAAGGCAATTCTGATAAAGTTAGCTCAGCACCTAATCCCAGGTTCGCATTCGTGAACCACTGCTATACACCACTGAAGATTAATCTTCCTAAAACACTTCAAACCCTTAGTCCCCCTGTTCAAAATTCTCTAATAATTTCCTATGAACTCCAATACTCTTGGAATGGTATTTAAGTTCTTTGCTGATCTGACACCAACTGACCTTTTCAGTCATATCTCTCCCAGCTCTATTTCATGAACACTTTATTTAAACTGATGTATTCACTAACCTTCAAACATACTTTGCGCATCTGCTGACATCACTTCTCTTGTCTAGAATGTCTCCTCCCTTCCTCTTTCTCAAAATTCATCTCTCAAGATGTCACTCAAAATTTACCTCCTTCCTAAATCCTTTCCACATCACTCTCTTCTCCAAGCCTGAAGTAACTCTCTCATCTGAGAGTAATATCTGTTTACAAAACTCACTGGTCAATCCTGTAATCTCTTATATGGTTCTGAACTGTTCTTGAAGTCTTCTTTATTTTTATTTAGGTTTAAACTCATATTACATTTTATTGAATTAGTCTATATACTCAGTAAGGGTAGGTAGCATGTCTTTTCATTACTTATATCTGCCATGCCAAACTTCATAATGCTTCTCAGAGGAAACGCTCATATGAACATCGATTTAATTTAATTCCTTTCCATCTAGAAGGTCTCTGTTCTCATTTCTATAGACAACTAGGATAAAAGGCTAGGACAAGATTGGGAGTGAAGGTTTCCTCCCACCTTCACTTTCTGACCTTGTTCTGATACCTTCTTTAATTTAAAGGCAGGATGTGGAAAGGATATCAAAAGACACTCAGAGTCAAAAATAAAATTAGAAGAGAATAGAAACCAAGACCAAAATGTTTCTCTCACCCTTTTCTATCACCAAATCTCCCTATTCTTCTTAACTTTACCCATGAGAGTTGGGGAATGAAGTAGAAGTTCTATCACCAGGACATAGTCTCACAAGGTTAAAAACAAAAACAAAAACCCTTAACTCTCATGTTTTCAGGATGAGAGTGGAGCACGTAAGAGATGAGCTAACGTCACTTCTTGCCAACATGTTGGCATTTTTTAATTACATTTTTCTCTGAGAAAGATATCAATTCAGCATCTTTTAATTCTAAACCAAGCCTCAGAGACAGAAAGCAGCTCAAGTTCTGGCAGCTGCTTCGCTGAGAAACTTAAAGGCCACAGCAAAGAAGAAACAATAACTGGGCTACATATTTACTGTAACATATTTCAGCATCACAAAAATGAAAGTTGGGTTCATTGTAGAAAATTTGGAAAATACAGAGAAGATGACAGAACATAACAGTCACCCATTATCCTACCACCCAGAGATAAACAATGTTTTTATATTTGGGTGTGGGTTTTTTTTGAGTCATTATTTCTTGCATATGTTTTCTTCAAAAAAAAAAAAAAAAAAACAAAAAATTTGCCTACTTTATAATGCTTTATAAACAGAATATTATATAAAAATTATTTTACCCAACAT